>JAPZAG010002375.1:0-18092 GCA_027475135.1 Bactrocera correcta | reverse complement strand
AATGGTTTAGCCTCAGAGCGTTAGCAAAGTTGAAACAAAAATGTTACTATTGCCAAGCCCCTAGTAAGAGTAGAAGAAAAATTGGGGACTTTTCCTTAAGAGCTCTCAAGAAAGTCTTCAATCTTTTTTCTGCTCCTATCAGGGGCTTGGCAATAGTCACAGTATTGTTTCAACTTTGCTATCGATTGCTAAATGTGTATATACAACAAAATCGACTTTATACCTAAATACAAGATTACGGAATTCTTCCAAATGCACTGCCGTTATACCGTTATGGCTTTACGTAAACTTCAGTCAGATAAAGAAGGTTAGTTAACTTAAATATGTTAAACTAATGATTTGAAGCTTTTCGATATCGATTACTAAATGTGTATATACAAGAAAATCGACTTTATGCCTACATATAAGACTACGGAATTCATCCAAATGCAGTGCCGTTATGCCGCCATGGCTTTAACCAACTTCAGATCGTTAAAGAAGGTTTATTAACTTAAATCTGTTAAACTAATGTGTTGAAAGATCTCGATATCGATTGCTAAATGTGTATATACAAGAAAATCGACTTTATACCTAAATATAAGATTACGGAATTCTTCTAAATGCACTGCCGTTATGCCGCCATGACTTTATATCAATTTCAATACGTTAAAGAAGGTTAATTAACTCAAATATGTTAAACTAATGATTTGAAGCATTTCGTTATCGATTGCTAAATGTGTATATACAACAAAATCGACTTTATACCTAAATATAAGATTACGGAATTCTTCCAAATGCACTGCCGGTATACCGTTATGGCTTTACGTAAACTTCAGTAAGAAAAATAAGGTTAATTAACTTAAATATTTTAAACTAATGATTTGAAGCATCTCGATATCGATTGCTAAATGTGTAAATACAACAATATCGACATTATACCTAAATATAAGTATAAGGAATTCTTCCAAATGTACTGTCGTTATGCCGCCATGTCTTTATGTCACCGTCATTGCGTTAAAGAAGGCTAATTAACTTAAATATGTTAAACTAATGATTTGAAGCATTTCGTTATCGATTGCTAATTGTGTATATACAAGAAAATCGACTTTATACCTAAATACAAGATTACGGAATTCTTCTAAATGCACTGCCGTTATGCCGCCATGGCTTTATGCCAACATCCGTTAGTTAAAGAAGGTTAATTAACTTAAATATGTTAAACTAATGATTTGAAGCATTTCGATATCGATTGCCAAATGTGTATGTACAACAAATCTACTCTATACCTAAATATAAGATAACGGAATTCATATAAATATACTGCCGTTATGGCTTTATGTAAACTTCAGTAAGATAAAGAAGGTTAATTAACTTAAATATGCTAAACCAGTTATTTGAAGCATTTCGATATCGACTGCAAAATGTGTATATACAAGAAAATCGACTTTATACCTAAATATAAGATTACGGAATTCTTCTAAATGCACTGTCGTTATGCCGCCATGGCTTTATATCAACTTCAATACGTTAAAGAAGGTTAATTAACTTAAATATGTTAAACTAATGATTTGGACCAATGGTTTCGGTTGCAGCTGTACGTAAGGAGTTTGAAATGCCGTCCCACAGTTCCCTTATACCGAGTTGTTGACGAGTGCTCTCAGAGAGCAGGAGTGCAAGCCGAGTAGAAAAACGTTCGGCTGTCTGTTGTGATTGCAGCTTCTCGACGTCGAACCATCCTTGTGTTTGTTGGCGTGCGTTTTTTGCTGCACAGATTCGGGTGCGGATTTTGGCTGCAACAATATGGTGGTTACGTTACGATCGACCACAACACGTGCGGGATGGGATAGATACCGAGAGTTGAAGAGGGAAGCGAGACGCATTTGTAGACAGAAAAAGAAAGAGGCCGAAATGCGTGAGTACGAAGAGCTTGATAAGCTGGCCGACAGGGTAATGCTCGAAAATGCTACGAAAAGATGCGGCGGCTTACAGAAGGTTTCAAGACCGGAGCATACTCTTGTAGAACCCCCAAAGGTGATCTAGTTACCGATGCCCAGGGCATACTTAAATTATGGAGGGAACACTTCTCCAGCCTACTGAATGGCAGTGAACTCACAACACCAGGAGAAAATGAACCCGATACCCCAATCGATGACGATGGAGCAGACGTTCCATTGCCCGACCATGAAGAAGTTCGAATAGCAATTGCCCGCCTGAAAAACAACAAAGCGGCAGGGGCCTATGGATTGCCGGCCGAGCTATTCAAACACGGCGGCGAAGAGCTGATAAGGTGCATGCATCAGCTTCTTTGCAAAATATGGTCGGACGAAAGTATGCCCAACGATTGGAATTTTAGTGTGCTATGCCCAATCCCCAAAAAAGGAGACCCCACAATCTGCGCCAACTACCGTGGGATTAGCCTCCTCAACATCGCATATAAGGTTCTGTCGAGCGTATTGTATGAAAGATTAAAGCCCACCGTCAACAAACTGATTGGACCTTATCAGTGTGGCTTTAGACCTGGTAAATCAACAACCGACCAGATATTCACGATGCGCCAAATCTTGGAAAAGTCCCGTGAAAGGAGAATCGACACACACCACCTCTTCGTCGATTTCAAAGCTGCTTTCGACAGCACGAAAAGGAGCTGCCTTTATGCCGCGATGTCTGAATTTGGTATCCCCGCAAAACTAATACGGCTGTGTAAGCTGACGTTGAGCGACACAAAAAGCTCCGTCAGAATCGGGAAGGACCTCTCCGAGCCGTTCGATACCAAACGAGGTTTCAGACAAGGCGATTCCCTTTCGCGCGACTTTTTCAACCTGCTTCTGGAGAAAATAGTTCGAGCTGCAGAACTCAACAGAGAAGTTACCATCTTCTATAAGAGTGTACAACTGCTGGCGTATGCCGATGATATTGATATCATCGGCCTCAACACCCGCGCCGTTAGTTCTGCTTTCTCCAGACTAGACAAGGAAGCAAAAGAAATGGGTCTGGCAGTGAACGAGGACAAGACGAAATATCTCCTGTCATTAAACAAACAGTCGTCGCACTCGCGACTTGGCACTCACGTCACTGTTGACAGTCATAACTTTGAAGTTGTAGATAATTTCGTCTATCTTGGAACCAGCGTAAACAACACCAACAACATCAGATTAGAAATCCAACGCAGGATAACTCTTGCCAACAGGTGCTACTTCGGACTAAGTAGGCAATTGAGAAGCAAAGTCCTCTCTCGACAAACAAAAACCAAACTCTATAAGTCACTCATAATTCCCGTCCTGCTATATGGTGCAGAGGCTTGGACGATGTCAACAACGGATGAGTCGACGTTGCGAGTTTTCGAGAGAAAGGGTCTGCGAAAGATTTATGGTCCTTTGCGCGTTGGCCACGGCGAATATCGCATTCGATGGAACGATGAGCTGTACGAGATATACGACGACATTGACATAGTTCAGCGCATTAAAAGACAGCGGCTACGCTGGCTAGGTCATGTTGTCCGGATGGATGAAAACACTCCAGCTCTGAAAGTATTCGACGCAGTACCCGCCGCGGGAAGCAGAGGAAGAGAAGAAACGACTGGCGCGCTGTTGTTGACTCGGCTATAATCGCGTAAGCGGTGTCTACGCCAGTAAAGAAGAAGAAGAATGATTTGAAGCATTTCGTTATAGATTGCTAAATGTGTATATACTAGAAAATCGACCTTATACCTAAATATAAGATTACGGAATTCTTTTAAATGCACTGCCGTTATGCCGCCATGGCTTTAAGCCAACTTCAGATCGTTAAAGAAGGTTTATTAACTTAAATATGTTAAACTAATGAGTTGAACCATCTAGATATCGATTGCTAATGTGTATATACAATAAAATCGACTTTATACCTAAATATAAGATTACGGAATTCTTTCAAAGGCACTGTCGTTATACCGTTATGGCTTTATGTAAACTTCAGTAAGATAAGGAAGGCTAATTAACTTAAATATGTTAAACTAATGATTTGAAGCATTTCGTTATCGATTGCTAAATGTGAATATACAAGAAAATCGACTTTATACATTAATATACGATAACGGAATTCTTCTAAATGCACTGCCGTTATGCCGTTATGGCTTTATGTTAACTTCAGTTCGTTAAAGAAGGTTTATTAACTTAAATATGTTAAACCAGTTATTTGAAGCATTTCGATTGCTTAATGCATATATAAAAGAAAATCGACTTTATACCTAAATATAAGACTACGGAATTCTTCCAAATGTACTGTCGTTATGCCGCCATGGCTTTATATCAACTTCAGTACGTTAAAGAAGGTTAATTAACTTAAATTTGTTAAACTAATGATTTGAAGCATTTCGATATCGCTTGCTAAATGTGTATGTAAAAGAAAATTGAATTTATACCTAAACATAAGATTATGGAATTCTTCCAAATGTACTGTCGTTATGCCGCCATGGCTTTATGTCACCTTCATTACGTTAAAGAAGGCTAATTAACTTAAATATGTTAAACTAATGATTTGAACATTTCGTTATCGATTGCTAAATGTGTATATACAAGAAAATCGACTTTAAACCTGAATATAAGATTACAGAATTCTTCTAAATGCAGTGCCGTTATGCTGCCATGGCTTTATGCCAACTTCCGTTCGTTAAAGAAGGTTAAGTAACTTAAATATGTTAAACTAATGATTTGAAGCATTTCGATATCGATTGTTAAATTTGTATGTACAACAAAATCGACTTTATACCTAAATTTAAGATAACAGAATTCATATAAATATACTGCCGTCATGCCGTTATGGCTTTATGTAAACTTCAGTAAGATAAAGAAGGTTAATTAACTTAAATATGCTAAGCCAGTTTTTTGAAGCATTTCCATATCGATTGCAAAATGTGCATATACAAGAAAATCGATTTTATGCCTAAATATAAGACTACGGAATTCTTCCAAATGAAGTGCCGTTATGGCTTTATGTCAACTTCAGTTCGCTAAAGAGGTTTATTAACTTAAATATGTTAAACCAGTTATCTGAAGCATTTCGATATCGATTGCGAAATGTATATATACAAGAAAGTCGACTTTATATATAAAATTATAACATTACGGAGTTCTTCTAAATGCACTGCCGTTATACCGTTAAGGCTTTATGTAGACTTCAGTATGCTAAAAAATGTTTATTAACTTAATATGTTAAACTAATGATTTGAAGCATTTCGATATCGATAGCTAAATGTGTATATACAAGCAAATCGACTTTATACCTAAATATAATATTACGGAGTTCTTCTAAATGTACTGCCGTTATGCCGCCATGGCTTTAAGCCAACTTCCGTTCGTTAAAGAAGGTTTATTAACTTAAATATGTTAAACTAATGATTTGAAGCATTTCGATATCGTTTGCTAAATGTGTATATACAAGAAAATCGACTTTATACATAAATGTAAGACTACGGAATTCTTCCAAATGCAGTGCCGTTATGGCTTTATGTCAACTTCAGTTCACTAAAGTAGGCTTATTAACTTAAATATGTTAAACCAGTTATCTGAAGCATTTCGATATCGATTGCGAAATGTATATATACAAGAAAATCGTTTTTATACCTAAATATAAGATTACGAAATTCTTCCACATGTACTGTCGTTATGCCGCCATGGCTTTATATCACCTTCAATACGTTAAAGAAGGTTAATTATTTTAAATATGTTAAACTAATGATCTGAAGCATTTCGATATCGATTACTAAATGTGTAAATACAAGAAAACCGACTTTATACTTAAATATAAAATTATAACAATACGCAATTCTTCTAAATGCACTGCCGTTATACGGTTAAGGCTTTATGTAGACTTCAGTAAGCTAAAAAATGTTTATTAACTTAATATGTTAAACTAATGATTTGAAGCATTTCGATATCGATAGCTAAATGTGTATATACAAGAAAATCGACTTTATACCTAAATATAAGATTACGGAATTCTTCTACATGCACTGCCGTTATGCCGTTATGGCTATATGCAAACTTCAGATCGTTAAAGAAAGTTTATTAACTTAAATATGTTAAACTAATGAGTTGAACCATCTCGATATCGATTGCTAAATGTGTATATACAACAAAATCCACTTTGTTCCTAAATATAAGATTACGCAGTTTTTCCAAATGCACTGCCGTTATACCGCTATGGCTTTATGTAAACTTCAGTAAGAAAAAGAAGGAGAGTTAACTTAAATATGTTAAACTAATGATTTGAAGCATATCGATATCGATTGCTAAATGTGTATATACAAGAAAATCGACTTTATACATAAATATAAGATTACGGAATTCTTCTAAATGCACTGCCGTTATGCCGCCATGGCTTTAAGCAAACTTCCGTTCGTTAAGGAATGATTTGAAGCATATCGATATCGATTGCTTAATGCATATATACAAGAAAATCGACTTTATACCTAAATATAAGATTACGTAATTCTTCTAAATGCACTGCCGTTATGCCGTTAAGGCTTTTGTAGACTTCAGCAAAATAAAGATGTTTAATTAACTGAAATTTGGTAAACTAATGATTTGAAGCATTTCGATATCGCTTGCTTAATGTGTATATAAAAGAAAATCGAATTTATATCTAAACATAAGATTACGGAATACCTCCAAATGTACTGCCGTTATGCCGCTATGGCTTTATATCACCTAAATTACGTTAAAGAAGGCTAATTAACTTAAATATGTTAAACTAATGATTTGAAGCATCTCGATATCGATTGCTAAATGTGTATATACAAGAAAATCGACTTTATACCTAAATATAAGCTAACGGAATTCTTCTACATGCACTGCCGTTATGCCGCCATGGCTTTATGCCAACTTCAGTTCGTTAAAGAAGGTTTATTAGCTTAAATATGTTAAACTAATGGGTTGAAGCATCTCGATATCGATTGCTAAATGTGTTTATATACAAAATCGACTTTATACCTAAATATAAGATTACGGAATTCTTCCAAATGCACTGCCGTTATGGCTTTATGTTAACTTCAGTAAGATAAAGAAGGTTAATTAACTTAAATATGCTAAACCAGTTATTTGATGCATTTCGATATCGATTGCAAAATGTGTATATACAAGGAAATCGACTTTATACTTAAATATAAGATTAAGGAAATCTTCTACATGCACTGCCGTTTTGCCGCCATGGCTTTATGCCAACATCCGTTCGCTAAAGAAGGTTTATTAACTTAAATATGTTAAACTAATGATTTGAAGCATTTCGGTATCGATTGCTTAATGTGTATATACAAGAAAATCGACTTTATACCTAAATATAAGATAACGGAATTCTTCTAAATTCACTGCCGTTATGGCTTTACGTTAACTTTAGTTCGTTAAACAAGGTTTATTAACTTAAATATGTTAAACCAGTTATTTGAAGCATTTCGATATCGATTGCTTAATGCGTATATACAACACAATCGACTTTATACCTAAATATAAGATTACGGAATTCTTCTAAATGCACTGCCGTTATGCCGCCATTGCTTTATGCCGACTTCAGTTCGTTAAAGAAGGTTTATGAACTTAAATATTTTAAACTAATGCTTTGAAGCATTTCGATATCGATTGCTATATGTATATATACAAGAAAATCGACTTTATACCTAAATATAAGATTACGGAATTCTTCTACATGCACTGCCGTTATGCCGCCATGGCTTTATGTTAACTTCAGTGCGTTAAAGAAGCTTTATTAACTTAAATATATTAAACTAATTATTTGAAGCATTTCGATATAGATTGCTAAATGAGTATATACAAGAAAGTCGACTTTATATCTAAATATAAGATTACGGAATTCATCGAAATACTCTCCCGTTATGACGTTATGGCTTTATATCACCTTTATTACGTTAAAGAAGCTTTATTCACTTAAATATATTAAACTAATGAGTTGAAGCATTTCGATATCGATTGCTAAATGAGTATATACAAGAAAGTCGACTTTATATCTAAATATAAGATTACGGAATTCATCGAAATACACTCCCGTTATGCCGTTATGGCTTAATATAAATTTCAGTACGCTAAAAAAGTTTAATTAACTTAAATATGCTAAACTAATGATTTGAAGCATTTCGATATCGATTGCTAAATGTGTATATACAACAAAACCGATTTTAAACCTAAATAAAAGATTACGGAATTCACCCAAATATACTGCCGTTATGCCGTTATGGCTTTATGTAAACTTCGGAAAGATAAAGAAGGTTAATTAACCTAAATATGCTAAACCAGTTATTTGAAGCTTTTCGATATCGATTGCTAAATGCGTATATACAAGAAAATCGACTTTATACCTAAATATGAGATTACGGAATTCTTATAAATGCACTGTCATTAGGCCGCCATGGTTTTATATTACCTTCATTACGTTAAAGAAGGTTAATTATTTTAAATTTGCTAAACCAGTTATTTGAAGCTTTTCGATATCGATTGCTAAATGCGTATATACAAGAAAATCGACTTTATACCTAAATATAAGATTACGGAATTCTTCTACATGCACTGTCGTTATGGTGCCATGGCTTTATATCACCTTCATTACGTTAAAGAAGGTTAATTAAGTTAAATATGTTAAACTAATGTTTTGAAGCATTTCGATATCGATTGCTAATTGAGTATATACAAGAAAATCGACTTTATACCTAAATATAAGATTACGAAATTCTTCGAAATGCACTGCCGTTATGCCGTTAAGGCTTTTGTAGACTTCAGTAATATAAAGAGGAATAATTAACTTAAATATGTTAAACCAGTTATCTGAAGCATTTCGATATGGATTGCTAAATGAGTATATACAAAAAAATCGACTTTATACCTAAATAGAGGATTACGGAATGCTTCTAAGTGCACTGCCGTTATGCCGTTAAGGCTTTTGTAGACTTCAGTAAGAAAAAGAGGATTAATTTACTTAAATATGTTAAACTAATGATTTGAAGCATTTCGATATCGATTGCTTAATGTGTATATACAAGAAAGTCGACATTATACTTAAATATAAGATTACGTAATTCTTCCAAATGTACTGTCGTTATGCCGCCATGGCTTTATATCACCTTCAATACGTTAAAGAGGGTTTATTAACTTAAATATGTTACACTAATGATTTGAAGCATTTCGATATCGATTGCTAAATGAGTATATACAATAAAATCGAATTCATACCTAAATATAAGATAACGTAGTTCTTCTAAATGCACAGCCGTTATGCCGTTAAGGCCTTTGTAGACTTCAGTAAGATAAAGAGCGTTAATTAACTTAAATATGTTAAACTAATGATTTGAAGCATTTCGATATCGATTGCTAAATGTGTATGTATAAAAAAATCGACTTTATACCTAAATATAAGATAACGGAATTCATATAAATATACTGCCGTTATGCCGTTATGGCTTTATGTAAACTTCAGAAAGATAAAGAAGGTTAATTAACTTAAATAAGCTAAACCAGTTATCTGAAGCATTTCGATATCGATTGCGAAATGTATATATACAAGAAAATCGACTTTATACCTAAATATAAGATTACGGAATTCTTCCACAGGTACTGTCGTTATGCCGCCATGGCTTTATATCACCTTCATTACGCTAAAGAAGGTTAATTATTTTAAATATGTTAAACTAATGGTTTGAAGCATTTCGATATCGATTGCTAAATGTGTAAATACAAGAAAATCGAGTTTATACCTAAATATAAAAAAATTACGGAATTCTTCTAAATGCACTGCCGTTATGCCGCCATGGCCTTATATCAACTTCAATACGTTAAAGAAGATTAATTAACTTAAATATGTTAAACTAATGATTTGAAGCATTTCGATATCGCTTGCTAAATGTGTATATACAACAAATTCGAATTTATACCTAAATATAAGATAACGGGATTCTTCTAAATGCACTGCCGTTATGCCGCCATGGCTTTATGTCAACTTCAATACGTTAAAGAAGATTAATTATTTTAAATATGTTAAACTAATGATTTGAAGCATTTCGATATCGCTTGCTAAATGTGTATATACAACAAAATCGACGTTATACCTATATATAACATTACGGAATTCTTCTAAATGCACTGCCGTTATGCCGCTATGGCTTTATATCAACTTCAATACGTTAAAGAAGGTTAATTAACTTAAAAATGTTAAACTAATGATTTAAAGGCATTTCGATATCGCTTGCTAAATGTGTATATACAACAAAATCGACTTTATACCTAAACATAACATTACGGAATTCTTCTATATGCACTGCCGTTATGCCGCTATGGCTTTATATCAACTTCAATACGTTAAAGAAGGTTAATTAACTTAAATATGTTAAACTAATGATTTGAAGCATTTCGATATCGCTTGCTAAATGTGTATATACAAGAAAATCGACTTTATACCTAAATATAAGATTACGGAGTTCTTCTAAATGCACTGCCGTTATGCCGCCATGGCTTTATATCAACTTCAATACGTTAAAGAAGGTTAATTAACTTAAATATGTTAAACTAATGATTTGAAGCATTTCGATATCGCTTGCTAAATGTGTATATACAAGAAAATCGACTTTATACCTAAATATAAGATAACGGAATTCTTCTACATGCACTGCCGTTGTACCGCCATGGCTTTATGCCAACTTCAGTTCGTTAAAGAAGGTTTATTAACTTAAATATGTTAAACTAATGATTTGAAGCATTTCGATATCGCTTGCTAAATGTGTATATACAACAAAATCGACTTTATACCTAAATATAACATTACGGAATTCTTCTAAATGCACTGCCGTTATGCCGCTATGGCTTTATATCAACTTCATTACGTTAAAGAAGGTTTATTAACTTAAATATGTTAAGCTAATGAGTTGAAGCATCTCGATATCGATTGCTAAATGTGTAAATACAACAAAATCGACTTTATACCTAAATATAACATTACGGAATTCTTCTACATGCACTGCCGTTATGCTGCCATGGCTTTATGCCAACTTCATTTCGTTATAGAAGGTTTATGAACTTAAATATGTTAAACTAATGAGTTGAAGCATCTCGATATCGATTGCTTAATGTGTATATACAACAAATTCGAATTTATACCTAAATATAAGATAACGGGATTCTTCTAAATGCACTGCCGTTATGCCGCCATGGCTTTATGTCAACTTCAATACGTTAAAGAAGATTAATTATTTTAAATATGTTAAACTAATGATTTGAAGCATTTCGATATCGCTTGCTAAATGTGTATATACAACAAAATCGACGTTATACCTATATATAACATTACGGAATTCTTCTAAATGCACTGCCGTTATGCCGCTATGGCTTTATATCAACTTCAATACGTTAAAGAAGGTTAAATAACTTAAAAATGTTAAACTAATGATTTGAGGCATTTCGATATCGCTTGCTAAATGTGTATATAGAAGAAAATCGACTTTATACCTAAATATAAGATTACGGAATTCTTCTAAATGCACTGCCGTTATACCGCCATGGCTTTATGCCAACTTCAGTTCGTTAAAGAAGGTTTATTAACTTAAATATGTTAAACTAATGATTTGAAGCATTTCGATATCGCTTTCTAAATGTGTATATACAACAAAATCGACTTTATACCTAAATATAAGATTACGGAGTTCTTCTAAATGCACTGCCGTTATGCCGCCATGGCTTTAGATCAACTTCATTTCGTTATAGAAGGTTTATGAACTTAAATATGTTAAACTAATGAGTTGAAGCATCTCGATATCGATTGCTTAATGTGTATATACAACAAAATCGACTTTATACGTAAATATAAAATAACGGAATTCTTCTACATGCACTGCCGTTATGCCGCCATGGCCTTATGCCAACTTCAGTTCGTTATAGAAGGTTTATTAACTTAAATATGTTAAACTAATGAGTTGAAGCATCTCGATATCGCTTGCTAAATGTGTATTTACAAGAAAATCGACTTTATACCTAAATATAACATTACGGAATTCTTCTAAATGCACTGCCGTTATGCCGCCATGGCTTTATGCCAACTTCATTTCGTTATAGAAGGTTTATGAACTTAAATATGTTAAACTAACGATTTGAAGCATTTCGATATCGCTCGTATATACAAGAAAATCAGGTTTATTAACTTAAATATGTTAAGCTAATGAGTTGAAGCATCTCGATATCGCTTGCTAAATGTGTACATACAAGAAAATCGACTTTATACCTAAATAAAAGATTACGGAATTTTTCTTAATGCACTGCCGTTATGCCGCCATGGCTTTATATCAACTTCAATACGTTAAAGAAGGTTAATTAACTTTAATATGTTAAACTAATGATTTGAAGCATTTCGATATCTCTTGCTAAATGTGTATATACAAGAAAATCGACTTTATACCTAAATATAAGATTACGGAGTTCTTCTAAATGCACTGCCGTTATGCCGCCATGGCTTTAGATCAACTTCAATACGTTAAAGAAGATTAATTAACTTAAATATGTTAAACTAATGATTTGAAGCATTTCGATATCGCTTGCTAAATGTGCATATACAAGAAAATCGACTTTATACCTAAATATAAGATAAAGGAATTCTTCTACATGCACTGCCGTTGTACCGCCATGACTTTATGCCAACTTCTGTTCGTTAAAGAAGGTTTATTAACTTAAATATGTTAAACTAATGATTTGAAGCATTTCGATATCGCTTGCTAAATGTGTATATACAACAAAATCGACTTTATACCTAAATATAACATTACGGAATTCTTCTAAATGCACTGCCGTTATGCCGCTATGGCTTTATATCAACTTCAATACGTTAAAGAACTTAAACTTAAATTTTTTTGTTTTTTTATTGCATATCTTTATTTACAATCTGTCGTAAAACAATAAGTAAATGTAATTGACTGATATAATTCACATTGATGCATTAAGTGCAATTTGGCCTTAAAGTAAGGGTGATCAGTAAATGTATCGTATGATTATTTTTGCATTAACTACTTAATTAGTTCTTACGATCTAAAGGGCAGGTCTAAAGGATGCAGTCTTTGAAGTCGTCGTGTGTCTTCACTGTTGTCTAATAAGTTTATGGCGAGTGTGTTGGGATGGAAATTTAGTCTTGTGATGTATTTAGAGCTGTATCTTTTTATTTCGTCAATTACCGTAGATGTGTTCAGATCCTTGTGGAGATGGATATTTTTGATATACCACGGAGCCTTAGCAATCAATCTAAGAGGTTTTGACTGGTATCTTTGAATAATATTTATATTGGATTTACTTGCAGTACCCCAAATTTGAATGCCATAAGACCACACAGGTTTTAACACAGCTTTGTAGAGAAGCATTTTGTTTTTCAGACTAAGTTCAGACTTGGGGCCAAGCAACCAATACATTTTTCTTGTTTTAATTTTGAGCTGTGTTCTCTTGGCTCTGATATGTTCACGCCAAGTAAGTCTTTTATCTAAATGTAATCCGAGGTATCTTACACTATTGGATTTAGGAATTATGACTCCGTTAAGATTTACGCTGGGGCACTCTTCTTTTCTCAATGTGAAGGTGATTTGAGCAGATTTTGAGGCGTTTACCGAGATGTTCCAGTTTCTAAGCCAGGATTGCAATTGATCTAGCTGTGTTTGTGCGGTTTCAGCAGCTTCACTAGCCGAGTAGGAGGATGAAAGTATAGCAGTGTCGTCTGCGTAGGTGGCAACTATTAATTTATCGTCTTCTAGTATTGGCATGTCTGCGGTAAAAACTGTGTAGAGCGTTGGTCCCAGAACACTACCTTGGGGGACTCCTGCTTTTATCTCGTGTATGCCCGAGATTTCGTCTTGAATTTTAACGTAGAAATGCCTGAAACTCAAATAGGATCTGAGGAAGAGATAGAGCGGGGTAGGTAGTATCTTTTTAATTTTGTACAGTAGGCCTGAGTGCCAGACTCTGTCAAATGCCTGCTGAATGTCTAGGAAAATCGCACAACAATACTTCTTCTCTTCCAGGCTACAAAGTATAGATTTCACAATACGATGGCATTGTTCCGGTGTACCGTGCATTTGTCTGAAACCAAATTGATGATATGGGATGATCGATTGCCTTTTCAGCTCTGGCAGTAATCTTCGAAGAAATATTCTTTCGAGTATTTTCGAGAATATTGTCAGTAGGCTTATTGGTCTATATGAAGATAACTCATTTTCCGGCTTATTTGGCTTTGGTATCATAGTTATTTCAGCACATTTCCACTGCGTAGGGAAATGACTTAGCCTGAAGCTACAGTTAAAAAGCAGCACTAAAAATAACAGGCATTTCTTGGGATTGTCCATGCGTCGATATTGTCGTGACCTGGAGACTTTGAATTTTTTATCCGCGAAATTTCCGACTGAACTTCTGACAGTCTTACGCTTGTTAGAGGTTTATCCATTGGGCATGGGCTGTCGATGTATTCTTCAACGTCCCGGCGTTGGCTGGTACTGTTGAAGTTAAATGGCTCAAATGAAGCTTTAAGATGGTTGGCAAAAGCATGAGCTTTGCTTGCGTTTGATCTACACCAAGAATTGTTGGCATCTTTTACCGGAACCTGTCTTACCGTGGGCCGTTTTAGGTATTTGGTGGCCTTCCATATACTATAGTCCCCGTCCTTGTTTGGATCAACATTTTTGAGGTATTCTCCTATCGATTCTTCTTTAAGTTCAGCCAACTTAGTTTTAAGCTCCTTGATTGCTTTGTTAAGGGCTGTTTTGTCATTTGGATTCCTGCTGTTGTGCCAAATCCTTCGAAGTCGCCTCTTGTGTTTAACCAATTCAGAGACTTCATCGGAATATGGTTGCCTATTTCTTTGTGTTCGACAAGGTTTTTTACAACTGTTAGTTGACGCTAAAAAGGCGGCTTCGTGTATTTTGTTGGTAAATATTTCCACAGCATCATCTAAATCACTTGTTGAGTTAATCTCCATGTTGAGATTAATGTTGGACTCAAGTCGGACTTGAAAAAGTTTTATGTCAGATCTCTTATTTAATATACGCTGCTTCTGAGCAGTGACTAAAGCAGGCGAATTAAAATTAATAATGAGAGCGGAATGATCTGAGCTAAGATCATCATCATTGATTATTTCGAGGAGATTGGAATCAATTCCTAAGTGAACAGCAAAATCGATTAAATCAGGTATCTTGTTAGGATCAGTGGGCCAGTATGTGGGCCTGCCGGTAGAAAGAACGTTAAGATTTTTTTCTGTTATACATTTGTATAGTTCGCGACCTTTCGGATTAGTAAGACGAGATCCCCACCACGGATGTTTGGCATTGAAATCACCGCCAGCCAGAAATCGACTGCCCAGTGTGTTGAAAAACGTAATAAATGACTTTTTATCTATTTTGAAACGCGGAGGTAGATAAAGTGCGGTTATGACGATTCCTCCATTAACGCTTGTGATTTCAATAGAGGCTGCTTGAACTGAAGGCAACGAGATTGGTTCTAGTATCTTATATTTTAAAGCGGACTTAACAATAATAGCAGATCCACCATGTGCTTTACCATCAGGATGGTTGCAAGTAATAAGGTCGTAACCATTAATTTTAAAAAAAGACTTGATAGTGAAATGAGTTTCGGATATCATAAGTATATCTATGTTTTTAGTTACAATGAAATGTTCGACTTCTAATCTATGATTACTTAGTCCATTGGCGTTCCAGATAGCCATCTTTAGACTTAATTGCATAATTTTGCAACAAGGGAAGACATCATGGTTAATAGCGCTGAGGTCAGCTCAATTTGTTTAGAGATCAGAGCTTCTAGCTTTTCTAAATTATTGTGACTGCATGCAGCAGTGCATTGTTGTCCTCTTGTGATATCTGCGTAGCTTAAGTTGTTGTAAAGTGGTTTCTCGGTATTTAAACTAGTACCGACTTTAGGCCTTGGATTATTATTAGTCGACTTAGTTGGATCTCTTTTGCATACAAGTGCCTGATAGACTTGACAACCCTTGTAATTGGCAGTATGATTTTGCAAGCAGTGTACGCATTTTGGTGGAGTACCGACGTCTTTTTCGCATTGAGCGGTGGAATGGTCTAGACCGCACTTCACACACCTGAACGGCTTTTTACAATAGCGTTTAGTATGTCCAAACTCCTGACAACGATGGCACTGAACTAAGTCATTAAATTTTCGAGGAGGCTCAATTTTGACTACTGCATTACATAAGCGATTAATGTCGAATGCACTTTTGTTGTTTGCTGATGGCTCTAGGTCAGCAAAAAATATTGACATTGGCATTTTTGTTGCTTTACTTTTTGCATTAACAATGTTTCTCACAATGTGGCCTTGTTGAGCTAAGCCAAGTTTAATGTCATCTATCGGTGTGGAAAAATGAATATTTTTTATAACAATTCTATAGGGCTTATCTTCTTTTAGCTGATAAGTGTGAAAAATTTTATTTTCAGAGTCTAAATAATTAACAAGTTTTCTATAAGAGTCACTGTTTGCAGGCATAACTCTGGCTTGTCCGTCTCTACCGGACTTGTACGAAAAATTTTCTCTGCCAATTAGAGCTGAGAAACTAATAAACATTTTATTTATGTCGTTAACTTGTGGTATAAAAATTGGTGGTGGTTTGTAAACACTCGTAGTTGTCTCTATTTGTTGCTCACTGTTGTTATCACTGATATTGATGTCGCTTTGTGTGTTTGTGTCCAAGACTGAAAACCGGTTTGAGGTGTTTAGAGTAATGTTTGTCTTTAGTTGTTTTTTTAATACTTTTGGAGATTCAATAGTTTTGCGCTTCACTGCTTTATGCTGGTATGTGCTTTGCCAGCTTCCGCTGTTATCACACATTCCGCCGGCCACAACGTCCTCCCCATCCATTAGGTAGAGGTTTTGTTTGTCGATTTTTCGCGTTTTATTTCACACGATTTTTTGTTTACTAAAATGATGCAAGTGCACTTTTCCAAATGAAATCAAAAGTTCTGCCTATGATTGCACTCACTGAGTTTTGTCTATGACCGCACTCATTGAATTCACGATAGGAACTGAATTAACTTAAATATGTTAAACTAATGATTTGAAGCATTTCGATATCGCTTGCTAAATGTGTATATACAAGAAAATCGACTATTTTACCTTTAAAAACAAGATTACGGAATTCTTCTAATGCACTGCCGTTATGCCGCCATGGCTTTATATCAACCCTTTAATACGTTAAAGAAGGTTAATTAACTTAAATATGTTAAACTAATGATTTGAAGCATTTCGATATCGCATTTCTAAATGTGTATATACAACAAAATCGACTTTATACCTAAATATAAGATAACGGAATTATTCTAAATGCACTGCCGTTATACCGTTAAGGCTTTATGCAGACTTCAGTAAGATAAAAAAGGTTAATTAACTTAAAAATGTTAAACTAATGATTTGAAGCATTTCGATATCGTATCTAAATGTGTAAATAAAAGAAAATCGACTATTTTACCTTTAAAAAAAAGATTACGGAATTCTTCTACCCTGCACTGCCGTTATGCCGCCATGGCCTTTTTATCAACCCTTTAATTTTTGTTAAAGAAGGTTAATGAACTTAAATATGTTAAACTAATGAGTTTTAAGCATCTTTGATATCGATTGCTAAATGTGTATATACAACAAAATCGACTTTATATCTAAATATAAGATAACGGATTTCTTCTAAATGCACTGCCGTTATGCCGCCAAGGCTTTAAATCAACTTCAATAAGTTAAAGAAGGTTAATTAACTTAAATATGTTAAACTAATGATTTGAAGCATTTCGATATCGCTTGTGTATACAAGGAAAATCAGGTCTATTTTAACTTAAATATGTTAAACTAATGAGTTGAAGCATCTCGATATCGATTGCTAAATGTGTATATACAACAAAATCGACTTTATACCTAAATATAAGATTACGGATTTCTTCTAAATGCACTGCCGTTATGCCGCCATGGCTTTAAAACAACTTCAATACGTTAAAGAAGGTTAATTAACTTAAATATGTTAAACTAATGATTTGAAGCATTTCGATATCGCTTGTGTATACAAGAAAATCAGGTCTATTAACTTAAATATGTTAAGCTAATGAGTTGAAGCATCCC
>JAPZAG010002374.1:0-18132 GCA_027475135.1 Bactrocera correcta | reverse complement strand
TATTTTAGGCATAAAGTCAATTTTCTTAAATATTCTCATTTAGCAATCGATAACGAGATGCTTCAAATCATCAGTTTAACATATTTAAGTTAGTTAACCTTCTTTAACGTAATGAAGGTGATATAAAGCCATGGTGGCATAACGACAGTGCATTTAGAAGAATTCCGTAATCTTATATTTAGGTATAAAGTCGATTTTCTTGTATATACACATTAAGCAATCGATAACGAAATGCTTCAAATAATTAGTTTAACATATTTAAGTTAAATAGCCTTCTTTAACGTAATGAAGGTGACATAAAGCCATGGCGGCATAACGACAGTACATTTGGAAGAATTCCGTAATCTAATGTTTAGGTATAAATTCGATTTTCTTGTATATACACATTTAGCTATCGATATCGAAATTCTTCAAATCATTAGTTTAACATATTTAAGTTAATAAACCTTCTTTAACGTAATGAAGGTGATATAAAGCCATGGCGGCATAACGACAGTGCATTTAAAAGAATTCCCGTAATCTTATATTTATGCAAAAAGTCGATTTTCTTGTATATACGCATTTAGCGATCGATATCGAGATGCTTCAACTCATTAGTTTAACATTTTTATGTTAATAAACCTTCTTTAACGAACTGAAGTTGGCTTAAGGCCATGGCGGCATAACGGCAGTGCATTTAGAAGAATTCCGTAACCTTATATTTAGGTATAAAGTCGATTTTCTTGTATATACAAATTTAGCTATCGATATCGAAATGATTCAAATCATTAGTTTAACATATTTAAGTTAATTAACCTTCTTTAACGTATTGAAGTTGATATAAAGCCATGGCGGCATAACGACAGTACATTTAGAAGAATTCCGTAATCTTATATTTCGGTATAAGGTCGATTTTGTTGTATAAATATACGCATTTAGCAATCGATATCGAAATGCCTCAAATCATTAGTTTAACATATTTAAGTTAATTGACCTTCTTTAGCGTATTGAAGTTGATATAAAGCCATGGCGGCATAACGACAGTACATTTGGAAGAATTCCGTAATCTTATGTTTAGGTATAAATTCGATTTTTTTGTATATACACATTTAGCAAGCGATATCGAAATGCTTCAAATCATTAGTCTAACATATTTAAGTTAATAAACGCTTTTTAGCTTTCAGTAAGTCTGCATAAAGCCTTAACGGTATAACGGCAGTTCATTTGGATGAATTCCGTAAACTTATATTTAGGTATAAAGTCGATTTTGTTGTATATACATATTTAGCAATCGATATCGAGATGCTTCAACTTATTAGTTTAACATAGTTAAGTTAATAAACCTTCTATAACGAACTGAAGTTGGTATATAGCTGTGGCGGCATAACGGCAGTGCATGTAGAAGAATTCCGTTATCTTATATTTAGGTATAAAGTCAATTTTCTTGTATATAAACATTAAGCAATCGACAACGAAATGCTTCAAATCATTAGTTTAACATATCTAAGTTAATTAACCTTCTTTAACCATCTGAAGTTGGCATATAGCCATGACGGCATAACGGCAGTGCATGTAGAAGAATTCCGTAATCTTGTATTTAGGTATAAAGTCGATTTTCTTGTATATACACATTTAGCTATCGATATCGAAATGCTTCAAATCATTCGTTTAACATATTTATGTTAATAAACCTTCTTTAACGATCTGAAGGTGGCATATAGCCATGGCGGCATAACGGCAGTGCATGTAGAAGAATTCCGTAATCTTATATTTAGGTATAAAGTCGATTTTCTTCTATATACACATTTAGCAATCCATATCGAAATGCTTCAAATCATAAGTTTAACATATTTAAGTTAATTAACCTTCTTTAACGTAATGAAGGTGATATAAAGCCATGGCGGTATAACGACAGTGCATTTAGAAGAATTCCGTAGTCTTATATTTATGCAAAAAGTCGATTTTCTTGTATATACACATTTAGCGTTCGATATCGAGATGCCTCAAGTCATTATTTTTAACATATTTATGTTAATAAACCTTCTTTAACGATCTGAAGTTGGCATATATCCATGGCGTCATAACGGCAGTGCATTTAGAAGAATTCCGTTATCTTATATTTAGATATAAAGTCGGTTTTCTTGTATATACACATTTAGCTATCGATATCGAAATGCTTCAAATCATTCGTTAAACATTTTTAAGTTCGCTAACCTTCTTTAACGTAATGAAGGTGATATAAAGCGATGGCGGCATAACGACAGTGCATTTAGAAGAATTCCGTAATCTTATATTTAGGCATAAAGTCAATTTACTTAAATATTCTCATTTAGCAATCGATAACGAAATGCTTCAAATCATTAGTTTAACATATTTAAGTTAATTAACCTTCTTTAACGAACTGAAGTTAACATAAAGCCATAACGGCA
This sequence comes from Bactrocera correcta, assembly GCA_027475135.1. Taxonomy (NCBI): domain Eukaryota; kingdom Metazoa; phylum Arthropoda; class Insecta; order Diptera; family Tephritidae; genus Bactrocera; species Bactrocera correcta. The sequence continues at coordinate 15,724 of JAPZAG010002374.1, read as the reverse complement.
TAACGACAGTGCATTTAGAAGAATTCCGTAATCTTATATATAGGTATAAAGTTGATTTTGTTGTATATACGCATTCAGCAATCGATATCGAAATGCTTCAAATCATTAGTTTAACATATTTAAGTTAATTAACCTTCTTTAACGTAATGAAGGTGATATAAAGCCATGGCGGCATAACGACAGTGCATTTAGAAGAATTCCGTAATCTTATATTTAGGCATAAAGTCAATTTTCTTAAATATTCTCATTTAGCAATCGATAACGAAATTCTTCAAATCATTAGTTTAACATATTTAAGTTAGTTAACCTTCTTTAACGTAACGAAGGTGATATAAAACCATGGCGGCATAACGACAGTGCATTTAGAAGAATTCCGTGATCTTATATTTAGGTATAAAGTCGATTTTCTTGTATATACACATATAGCGATCGATAACGAGATGCTTCAACTCATTAGTTTAACATATTTTTGTTAATAAACCTTCTTTAACGATCTGAAGTTGGCATATATCCATGGCGGCATAACGGCAGTGCATTTGGAAGAATTTCGTTATCTTATATTTAGGTATAAAGTCGATTTTCTTGTATATACACATATAGCGATCGATAACGAGATGCTTCAACTCATTAGTTTAACATATTTTTGTTAATAAACCTTCTTTAACGATCTGAAGTTGGCATATATCCATGGCGGCATAACGGCAGTGCTTTTGGAAGAATTTCGTTATCTTATATTTAGGTATAAAGTCGATTTTCTTGTATATACACATATAGCGATCGATAACGAGATGCTTCAACTCATTAGTTTAACATATTTTTGTTAATAAACCTTCTTTAACGATCTGAAGTTGGCATATATCCATGGCAACATAACGGCAGTGCATTTGGAAGAATTTCGTTATCTTATATTTAGGTATAAAGTCGATTTTCTTGTATATACACATATAGCGATCGATAACGAGATGCTTCAACTCATTAGTTTAACATATTTTTGTTAATAAACCTTCTTTAACGATCTGAAGTTGGCATATATCCATGGCGGCATAACGGCAGTGCTTTTGGAAGAATTTCGTTATCTTATATTTAGGTATAAAGTCGATTTTCTTGTATATACACATATAGCGATCGATAACGAGATGCTTCAACTCATTAGTTTAACATATTTTTGTTAATAAACCTTCTTTAACGATCTGAAGTTGGCATATAGCCATGGCGGCATAACGGCAGTGCATTTAGAAAAATTCCGTAATCTTATATTTAGGTAAAAAGTCGATTTTGTTGTATATACATATTTAGCAATTGATATCGAAATGCTTCAAATCATTAGTTTAACATATTTAAGTTAAATAGCCTTCTTTAACGTAATGAAGGTGACATAAAGACATGGCGGCATAACGACAGCACATTTGGAAGAATTCCGTAATCTTATGTTTAGGTATAAATTCGATTTTCTTGTATATACACATTTAGCTATCGATATCGAAATGCTTCAAATCATTAGTTTAACATATTTAAGAAAATAAACCTTCTTTAACGTAATGAAGGTGATATAAAGCCATGGCGGCATAACGGCAGTGCATTTAGAAGAATTCCGTAGTCTTATATTTATGCAAAAAGTCGATTTTCTTGTATATACACATTTAGCCATCGATATCGAGATGCTTCAACTCATTAGTTTAACATATTTATGTTAATAAACTTTCTTTAACGATCTGAAGTTGTCATGTATCCATGGCGGCATAACGGCAGTGCATTTAGAAGAATTCCGTAATCTTATATTTAGGTATAAAGTCGATTTTCTTGTATATACACATATAGCGATCGATAACGAGATGCTTCAACTCATTAGTTTAACATATTTTTGTTAATAAACCTTCTTTAACGATCTGAAGTTGGCATATAGCCATGGCGGCATAACGGCAGTGCATTTAGAAAAATTCCGTAATCTTATATTTAGGTAAAAAGTCGATTTTGTTGTATATACATATTTAGCAATTGATATCGAAATGCTTCAAATCATTAGTTTAACATATTTAAGTTAAATAGCCTTCTTTAACGTAATGAAGGTGACATAAAGCCATAACGGTATAACGGCAGTGCATTTGGAAGAATTCCCTAATCTTATATTTAGGTATAAAGTCGATTTTGTTTTATATACACATTAAGATATCGATATCGAAATCCTTCAAACATTCGTTTAACATATTTAAGTTAGTTAACCTTCTTTAGCGTAATGAAGGTGATATAAAGCCATGGCGGCATAACGACAGTGCATTTAGAAGAATTCCGTAATCTTATATTTAGGTATAAAGTCGTTTTTGTTGTATATACGCATCTAGCAATCGATATCGAAATGCTTCAAATCATTAGTTTAACATATTTAAGGGAATTAACCTTCTTTAACGTATTGAAGTTGATATAAAGCCATGGCGGCATAACGACAGTAGATTTGGAAGAATTCCGTAATCTTATATTTAGGTATAAGGTCGATTTTGTTGTATAAATATACGCATTTAGCAATCGAGATCAAAATGCCTCAAATCATTAGTTTAACATATTTAAGTTAATTAACCTTCTTTAGCGTATTGAAGTTGATATAAGGCCATGGCGGCATAACGACAGTACATTTGGAAGAATTCCGTAATCTTATGTTTAGGTATAAATTCGATTTTCTTGTATATAAACATTAAGCAATCGTTAGCGAAATGCTTCAAATCATTAGTTTAACATATCTAAGTTAATTAACCTTCTTTAACCATCTGAAGTTGGCATATAGCCATGACGGCATAACGGCAGTGCATGTAGAAGAATTCCGTAATCTTGTATTTAGGTAAAAAGTCGATTTTGTTGTATATACACATTTAGCTATCGATATCGAAATGCTTCAAATCATTCGTTTAACATATTTATGTTAATAAACCTTCTTTAACGATCTGAAGTTGGCATATAGCCATGGCGGCATAACGGCAGTGCATGTAGAAGAATTCCGTATTCCTATATTTAGGTATAAAGTCGATTTTCTTGTATATACACATTTAGCTATCGATATCGGAATGCTTCATATCATTAGTTTAACATATTTAAGTTAATAAACCTTCTTTAACGAACTGAAGTTAACATAAAGCAATAACGGCATAACGGCAGTATATTTATATGAATTCCGTTATCTTATATTTAGGTATAAAGAAGATTTTGTTGTACATACACATTTAGCAATCGATATCGAAATGCTTCAGATCATTAGTTTAACATATTTAAGTTAATTAACCTTCTTTACCGTAATGAAGGTGATATAAAGCCATGGCTTCATAACGACAGTGCATTTAGAAGAATTGCGTAATCTTATATTTAGGTATAAAGTCGATTTTGTTGTATATACGCATCTAGCAATCGATATCGAAATGCTTCAAATCATTAGTTTAAAATATTTAAGGGAATTAACCTTCTTTAACGTATTGAAGTTGATATAAAGCCATGGCGGCATAACGACAGTAGATTTGGAAGAATTCCGTAATCTTATATTTAGGTATAAGGTCGATTTTGTTGTATAAATATACGCATTTAGCAATCGAGATCAAAATGCCTCAAATCATTAGTTTAACATATTTAAGTTAATTAACCTTCTTTAGCGTATTGAAGTTGATATAAGGCCATTGCGGCATAACGACAGTACATTTGGAAGAATTCCGTAATCTTATGTTTAGGTATAAATTCGATTTTCTTGTATATAAACATTAAGCAATCGATAACGAAATGCTTCAAATCATTAGTTTAACATATCTAAGTTAATTAACCTTCTTTAACCATCTGAAGTTGGCATATAGCCATGACGGCATAACGGCAGTGCATGTAGAAGAATTCCGTAATCTTGTATTTGGGTATAAAGTCGATTTTCTTGTATATACACATTTAGCTATCGATATCGAAATGCTTCAAATCATTCGTTTAACATATTTATGTTAATAAACCTTCTTTAACGATCTGAAGTTGGCATATAGCCATGGCGGCATAACGGCAGTGCATGTAGAAGAATTCCGTAATCCTATATTTAGGTATAAAGTCGATTTTCTTGTATATACACATTTTGCAATCGATATCGAAATGCTTCAAATCATTAGTTTAACATATTTAAGTAAATTAGCCTTCTTTAACATAATGAAGGTGACATAAAGTCATGGGGGCATAACGACAGTACATTTGGAAGAATTCCGTAATCTTATGTTTAGGTATAAATTCGATTTTCTTTTACATACACATTTAGCAAGCGATACCTAAATGCTTCAAATCATTAGTTTAACAAATTTAAGTTAATTAACCTTCTTTAACGTATTGAAGTTGATATAAAGCCATGGCGGCATAACGACAGTACATTTTGAAGAATTCCGTAGTCTGATATTTAGGTATAAAGTCGATTTTTTTTTATATATGCATTAAGCAATCGATATCGAAATGCTTCAAATAACTGGTTTAACATAAAGCCATAACGGCATAACGGCAGTATATTTATATGAATTCCGTTATCTTATATTTAAGTATAAAGTCGATTTTGTTGTACATACACATTTAGCAATCGATATCGAAATGCTTCAAATCATTAGTTTAACATATTTAAGTTATTTAACCTTCTTTATCGTAATTAAGGTGATATAAAGCCATGGCGGCATAACGGCAGTGTATTTAGAAGAATTCCGTTATCGTATATTTATGTATAAAGTCGATTTTGTTGTATATACACATTTAGCAATCGATATCGAGATGGTTCAACTCATTAGTTTAACATATTTAAATTAATTAACCTTATTTTTCCTACTGAAGTGTACGTAAAGCCATAACGGTATAACGGCAGTGCATTTGGAAGAATTCCCTAATCTTATATTTAGGTATAAATTCGATTTTCTTTTACATACACATTTAGCAAGCGATACCTAAATGCTTCAAATCATTAGTTTAACAAATTTAAGTTAATTAACCTTCTTTAACGTATTGAAGTTGATATAAAGCCATGGCGGCATAACGACAGTAGATTTGGAGGAATTCCGTAATCTTATATTTAGGTATAAGGTCGATTTTGTTGTATAAATATACGCATTTAGCAATCGATATCGAAATGCCTCAAATCATTAGTTTAACATATTTAAGTTAATTAACCTTCTTTAGCGTATTGAAGTTGATATAAAGCCATGGCGGCATAACGACAGTACATTTGGAAGAATTCCGTAATCTTATGTTTAGGTATAAATTCGATTTTCTTGTATATACACATTTAGCAAGCGATATCGAAATGCTTCAAATCATTAGTCTAACATATTTAAGTTAATAAACGCTTTTTAGCTTTCAGTAAGTCTACATAAAGCCTTAACGGTATAACGGCAGTGCATTTGGATGAATTCCGTAAACTTATATTTAGGTATAAAGTCGATTTTGTTGTATATACATATTTAGCAATCGATATCGAGATTCTTCAAGTTATTAGTTTAATATAGTTAAGTTAATAAACCTTCTATAACGAACTGAAGTTGGTATAAAGCAATGGCGGCATAACAACAGTGCATATAGAAGAATTCCGTAATCTTATATTTAGGTATAAAGTCGATTTTCTTGTATATACACATATAGCGATCGATAACGAGATGCTTCAACTCATTAGTTTAACATATTTTTGTTAATAAACCTTCTTTAACGATCTGAAGTTGGCATATATCCATGGCGGCATAACGGCAGTGCATTTGGAAGAATTTCGTTATCTTATATTTAGGTATAAAGTCGATTTTCTTGTATATACACATTTAGCAATCGATATCGAAATGCCTCAAATCATTAGTTTAACATATTCAAGTTAATTAACCCTCTTTATCTTACTGAAGTCTACAAACGCCTTAACGGCATAATGGCAAAGCATTTAGAAGAATTCCGTAATCTTATATTTAGGTATAAAGTTGATTTTGTTGTGTATATGCATTTAGCAATCGATTTCGAAAATCCTCAAATCATTAGTTTAACATATTTAAGTTAATAAAGCTTCTTTAACGCACTGAAGTTAACACAAAGCCATGGCGGCATAACGGCAGTTCATGTAGAAGAATTCCGTAATCTTATATTTAGGTATAAAGTCGATTTTCTTGTATATAAACATTTAGCAATCGATATCGAAATGCCTCAAATCATTAGTTTAACATATTTAAGTTAATTAACCCCCTTTATCTTACTAAAGTCTACAAACGCCTTAGCGGCATAACGGCAAAGCATTTAGAAGAATTTCGTAATCTTATATTTAGGTATAAAGTCGATTTTCTTGTATATACTCCTTTAGCAATCAAAATCGAAATGCCTCAAATCATTAGTTTAACATATTTAAGTTAATTAACCCTCTTTATCGTACTGAAGTCTACAAACGCCTTAACGGCATAACGGCAAAACATTTAGAAGAAGTACGTAATCTTATATTTAGGTATAAAGTCGATTTTCTTGTATATACTCATTTAGCAATCGAAATCGAAATGCTTCAAATCATTAGTTTAACATATTTAAGTTAATAAAGCTTCTTTAACGCACTGAAGTTAACACAAAGCCATGGCGGCATAACGGCAGTGCGTTTCGAAGCATTCCGTAATCTTATATTTAGGTATAAAGTCGATTTTCTTGTATATATGCATTAAGCAATCGATTTCGAAATGCTTCAAATAACTAGTGTAACATATCTTAGTTGATAAACCTTTTTAAACGAACTGTAGTTAACATAAAGCCATAACGGCATAACGGCAGTGCATTTGAAAGAATTCCGTAATCTTATATTTAGGTATAAAGTTTTTTTGTTGTGTATATGCATTTAGCAATCGATTTCGAAAATCTTCAAATCATTAGTTTAACATATTTTAGTTAATTAACCTTCTTTAACGCACTGAAGTTAACATAAAGCCAAGGCGGCATAACGGCAGTGCATTTAGAAGAATTCCGTAAGCTTGTATTTAGGTATAAAGTCGATTTTGTTGTTTATATGCATTTAGCAATCGATTTCGAAAATCTTCAAATCATTAGTTTAACATATTTAAGTTAATTAACCCCCTTTATCTTACTGAAGACTACAAACGCCTTAACGGCATAACGGCAGTGCATGTAGAAGAATTCCTTTATCATATATTTAGGTATAAAGTCGATTTTCTTGTATATATGTACACATTTAGCAATCGATATCGAAATACCTCAAATCATTAGTTTAATATATTTAAGTTAATTAACCCTCTCTATCTTACTGAAGTCTACAAACGCCTTAGCAACATAACGGCAAAGCATTTAGAAGAATTCCGTAATCTAATATTTAGGTATAAAGTCGATTTTGTTGTTTATATGCATTTAGCAATCGATTTCGAAAATCTTCAAATCATTAGTTTAACATATTTAAGTTAATTAACCCCCTTTATCTTACTGAAGTCTACAAACGCCTTGGCGGCATAACAGCAAAGCATTTAGAAGAATTCCGTAATCTTATATTTAGGTATAAAGTCGATTTTCTTGTATATGCACATTTAGTAATCGATATCGAAATGCCTCAAATCATTAGATTAATATATTTAAGTTAATTAACCCTCTCTATCTTACTGAAGTCTACAAACGCCTTAATGGCATAACGGCAGTGCATTTGGAAGAATTCCGTAGGCTTATATTTAGGTATAAAGTCGATTTTCTTGTATATACACATTTAGCAATCGATATCGAAATGCCTCAAATCATTAGTTTAATATATTTAAGTTAATAAAGCTTCTTTAACGCACTGAAGTTAACACAAAGCCATGGCGGCATAACGGCAGTGCGTTTCGAAGCATTCCGTAATCTTATATTTAGGTATAAAGTCGATTTTCTTGTATATATGCATTAAGCAATCGATTTCGAAATGCTTCAGATAACTAGTGTAACATATCTTAGTTAATAAACCTTTTTAAACGAACTGAAGTTAACATAAAGCCATAACGGCATAACGGCAGTGCATTTGGAAGAATTCCGTAATCTTATATTTAGGTATAAAGTTTTTTTGTTGTGTATATGCATTTAGCAATCGATTTCGAAAATCTTCAATTCATTAGTTTAACATATTTTAGTTAATTAACCTTCTTTAACGCACTGAAGTTAACATAAAGCCAAGGCGGCATAACGGCAGTGCATTTAGAAAAATTCCCTAAGCTTATATTTAGGTATAAAGTCGATTTTGTTGTATATACACATTAAGCAATCGATATCTAAATGCTTCAAATCATTAGTTTAACATATTTAAGTTAATTAACCTTTTTTAGCGTATTTAAGTTGATATAAAGCCATGGTGGCATTACGACGGTACATTTGGAAGAATTCCGTACTCTTATATTTAGGTATAAAGTCGATTTTCTTGTACATATGCATTAAGCAATCGATATCAAAATGCTTCAAATAACTGGTTTAACATATTTAAGTTAATAAACCTTCTTTAACTTACTGAAGTTAACATAAAGCCATAACGGTATAACGGCAGTGCATTTGGAAGAATTCCGTGACCTTACATTTATGTATAAAGTCGATTTTATTGTATATACACATTTAGCAATCGATACCAAAATGCCTCAAATCATTAGTTTAACATATTTAAGTTAGTTAACCCCCTTTATCTTACTGAAGTCTACAAACGCCTTAACAGCATAACGGCAGTGCATGTAGAAGAATTCCGCTATCATATATTTAGGTATAAAGTCGATTTTCTTGTATATACACATTTAGCAATCGATATCGAAATGCCTCAAATCATTAGTTTAACATATTTAAGTTAATTAACCCTCTTTATCTTACTGAAGTCTACAAACGCCTTAACGGCATAACGGCAAAGCATTTAGAAGAAGTACGTAATCTTAAATTTAGGTATAAAGTCGATTTTGTTGTATATACTCATTTAGCAATCGAAATCGAAATGCTACAAATCATTAGTTTAACATATTTAAGTTAATTAACCCTCTTTATCTTACTGAAGTCTACAAACGCCTTAACGGCATAACGGCAAAGCATTTATAAGAATTACGTAATCTTATATTTAGGTATAAAGTCGATTATGTTGTATATGCACATTTAGAAATCGATATCGAAATGCTCCAAATCATTAGCTTAACATATTTAAGTTAATTAACCTTCTGTAACGAACTGAAGTTAACATAAAGCCATAACGGCATAACGGCAGTGCATGTAGAAGAATTCCGTTATCATATATTTAGGTATAAAGTCGATTTTCTTGTATACACACATTTAGCAATCGATATCGAAATGCCTCAAATCATTAGTTTCACATATTTAAGTTAATTAACCCTCTTTATCTTACTGAAGTCTACAAAGGCCTTAACGGCATAACGGCAAAGCATTTAGACGTATTCCGTAATCTTTTATTTAGGTATAAAGTGGATTTTGTTGTATTTACACATTTAGCAGTCGATATCGAAATGCTTCAAACCATTAGTTTAACATATTTAAAATAATTAACCTTCTTTAACGTATTGAAGTTGATACAAACCATGGCGGCATAACGACAGTACATTTGGAAGAATTCCTTTATCTTATATTTAGGTATAAAGTCGATTTTCTTGTAAACACTCATTTAGCAATCGATATCGAAATGCTTCAAATCATTAGTTTGACATATTTAAGTTAACAAACCTACCTTAACGCACTGAAGTTAACACAAGGCCATGGCGGCATAACGGCAGTGCATGTAGAAGAATTCCGTTATCATATATTTAGGTATAAAGTCGATTTTCTTTTGTATACACATTTAGCAATCGATATCGAAATGCCTCAAATCATTAGTTTAACATATTTAAGTTAATTAACCGGCTTTATCTTACTGAGTCTACAAACGCCTTAACGGCATAACGGCAGTGCATGTAAAAGAATTCCGTTATCATATATTTAGTTATAAAGTCGATTTTCTTGTATATACACATTTAGCAATCGATATCGAAATGCCTCAAATCATTCTTCTTCTTCTTTATTTGCCAATTCGTATTCGAATGTTGGTGATCATATAACAATTAATATTATGTACAATATTACTAAACTTAATAATAATATAATAATGTAATGTTTACATGTTAAATATATCTATTGTATATAAAAAAAAACAATAAAAATAAAAAATCACAGATTTTGAATTATCGCAGCATATTTCTCTCTATCTCTCGCCACATCTATAAGGTTGCCCACGTTCTGGATTCCTGTCCATTGTCGAATGTTTCGAAGCCACGAAAGTTGTTTACGGCCAATACCCCGCTTTCCTTCAATTTTTCCTTGGATAATTATTTGTAGAAGCTCATACTTAGAGTGCCTCATAATATGTCCTAGGTAGGCTGCTTTTCTTTGTTTTATAGTCTTTAACAACTCTCTATTGCGGTTCACTCTTCTCAAGACTTCACTGTTTGTAGCTCTATCTGTCCGTGGAATTTTTAGGATTCTTCTAATAAGCCATAGCTCGAAGGACTCTAGCTTGTTCATATCTGTGATTTTTAGAGTCCACGTTTCCATCGCATAGAGAAGCACTGACCAAACATAGCATTTTAAAAAAGGCATTTTGGTTGTGATGGTGAAGTCATGGCTACATAATATATTTTTGTATTTGAGAAAAGTTGTGCGAGCAATTTCGATTCGACATTTTATTTCTTTTGAACAATCCCAACTTTCATTGATCTGACAACCAAGGTACTTGAAATTTTTGACTCTTTCTATGATACTATTATTAATCATGAGGTGTGTGTCATTGTATATGTTTTTCCTACTGATAATCATATACTTCGTCTTGTTTTATTAATGCGTAGGCCATATTCGTCACTACGCAAGTTAACTCGGTTTACAAGTTCTTGTAATCCCATCAAGCTATCGGCTATAAGTGCTGTGTCATCTGCATAGCGTATATTATTTATGAAAATACCATTCACTTTTACACCTTCATCAATACTGCTTACCGATTCTTGAAATATTACTTCCGAATATATGTTTAGTTCATTAGTTTAACATATTTTAGTTAATTAATCCTCTTTATCTTACTGAAGTCTACAAACGCCTTAACGGCATAACGGCAAAGCATTTAGAAGAATTACGTAGTCTTATATTTAGGTATAAAGTCGATTTTCTTGTATATACTCATTTAGCAATCGATATCGAAATGCTTCAAATATAAGTTTAACATATTTAAGTTAACAAACCTACTTTAACGCACTGAAGTTAACACAAAGCCATGGCGGCATATAGGCAGTGCATGTAGAAGAATGCCGTAATCTTATATTTAGGTATAAAGTCGATTTTCTTGTATATACACATTTAGCAATCGATATCGAAATGCCTCAAATCATTAGTTTAACATATTTAAGTTAATTAACCCTCTTTATCTTACTGAAGTCTACAAACACCTTAACGGCATAACGGCAAAGCATTTAGAAGAATTACGTAATCTTATATTTAGGTATAAAGTCGATTTTCTTGTATATACAAATTTAGCAATCGATATCGAAATGCCTCAAATCATTAGTTTAACATATTTAAGTTAATTAACCCTCTTTATCTTACTGAAGTCTACAAACACCTTAACGGCATAACGGCAAAGCATTTAGAAGAATTACGTAATCTTATATTTATGTATAAAGTCGATTTTCTTGTATATACAAATTTAGCAATCGATATCGAAATGCTTCAAATCATTATTTTAACATATTTAAGTTAATAAACTTTCTTCAACGATCTGAAGTTGGCATATAGTCGTGGCGGCATAACGGCAGTGCATGTAGAAGAATTCCGTAATCTTATATTTAGGTATAAAGTCGATTTTCTTGTATATACACATTTAGCTAACGATATCGAAATGTCTCAAATCATTAGTTTAACATATTTAAGTTAATTAACTTTTTTTAACGTATTGGAGTTGATATAAAGCCATGGTGGTATAACGACAGTACATTTGGAAGAATTCCGTGATCTTATATTTAGGTATAAAGTCGATTTTCTTGTATATATGCATTAAGCAATCGAAATGCTTCAAATAACTGGTTTAACATATTTAAGTTAAAAAACATCTTAAACGAACTGAAGTTAGCATAAAGCCATAACGGAATAACGGCAGTGCATTTGGAAGAATTCCGTAATCTTATATTTAGGTATAAAGTCGATTTTGTTGTGTATATGCATTTAGCAATCGATTTCGAAAATCTTCAAATCATTAGTTTAACATATTTAAGTTAATAAAGCTTCTTTAACGCGCTGAAGTTAACGTAAAGCCATAACGGCATAACGGCAGTGCATTTAGAAGAATTCGGTAATCTTATATTTATGTATAAGGTCGATTTTCTTGTATATACACATTTAGCCATCGATATCGAAATGCCTAAAATAACTAGTGAAACATATCTAAGTTAATAAACCTTCTGTAGTTAACATAAAGCCATAACGGCATAACGGCAGTGCATTTAGAAGAATTCCGTAAGCTTATATTTAGGTATAAAGTCGATTTTGGTGTATATACACATTTAGCAATCGATATCGAAATGCTTCAAATCATTAGTTTAACATATTTAAGTTAATTCTTCTTCTTCTTGCTTCTATAACATATTGAAGTTGATATAAAGCCATGGCGGCATAACGACAGTACATTTGGAAGAATTCCGTAATCTTATATTTAGGTAGAAAGTCGATTTTCTTGTATATATGCATTAAGCAATCGATTTCGAAATGCTTCAAATAACTAGTGTAACATATCTAAGTTAATAAACCTTCTGAAGTTAACATAAAGCCATAACGGCATAACGGCAGTGCATTTAGCAGAATTCCGTAATCTTATATTTAGGTATAAAGTCGATTTTCTTTTATATACACATTAAGATATCGATATCTAAATGCTTCAAATCATAATTTTAACATATTTAAGTTAATTAACCTTTTTTAACGTATTGGAGTTGATATAAAGCCATGGTGGTATAACGACAGTACATTTGGAAGAATTCCCTGATCTTATATTTAGGTATAAAGTCGATTTTTTTGTATATATGCATTAAGCAATCGAAATGCTTCAAATAACTGGTTTAACATATTTAAGTTAATAAACCTTCTTAAACGAACTGAAGTTAACATAAAGCCATAACGGAATAACGGCAGTGCATTTGGAAGAATTCCGTAATCTTATATTTAGGTAAAAAGTCGAGTTTGTTGTACATACACATTTAGCAATCGATATCGAAATGCTTCAAATCATTAGTTTAGCATATTTAAGTTAATAAAGCTTCTTTAACGCACTAAAGTTAACATAAAGCCATGGCGGCATAACGGCAGTGCATTTAGAAGAATTTCGTAATCTTGTATTTAGGTATAAAGTCGATTTTCTTGTATATAAACATTTAGCAATCGATAACGAAATGCTTCACATCATTAGTTTAACATATTTAAGTTAAATAGCCTTCTTTAACGTAATGAAGGTGACATAAAGCCATGTTGGCATAACGACAGTACATTTGGAAGAATTCCGTTATCTTATATTTAGGTATAAAGTCGATTTTGTTGTACATACACATTTAACAATCGATATCGAAATGCTTCAAATCATTAGTTTAACATATTTAAGTTAGTTAACCTTCTTTAACGTAATGAATGTGATATAAATCCATAACGCCATAACGACAGTGCATTTAGAAGAATTCCGTAATCTTATATTTATGTATAAAGTCTATTTTCTTGTTTATAGACATTTAGCAATCGATATCGAAATGCTTGAAATCATTAGTTTAACATATTTAAGTTAATAAACCTTCTTCAGCGAACGGAAGTTGGCTTAAAGCCATGGCGGCATAACGGCAGTGCATTTAGAAGAATTCCGTAATCTTATATTTAGGCATAAAATCGATTTTCTTGTATATACACTTTTAGCTATCGATATCGAAATGCTTCAAATCATAAGTTTAACATATTAAGTTAATAAACATTTTTTAGCATACTGAAGTCTACATAAAGCCTTAACGGTATAACGGCAGTGCATTTAGAAGAATTCCGTAATGTTATAATTTTATATTTAGGTATAAAGTCGATTTTGTTGTATGTACACATTAGCAATCAATATCGAGATGTTTCAACTCATTAGTTTAACATATTTAAGTTAATTAACCTTCTTTAACGTATTGAAGTTGATATAAAGCCATGGCGGCATAACGGCAGTGCATGTAGAAGAATTCCGTAATCTTATATTTAGGTAAAAAGTCGATTTTGTTGTATATACACATAAGCAATCGATATCGAGATGGTTCAACTCATTAGTTTAACATATTTAAGTTAATTAACCTTAGTTTTCTTACGGAAGTGTACGTAAAGCCATAACGGTATAACGGCAGTGCATTTGGAAGAATTCCGTAATCTTATATTTAGGTATAAAGTCGATTTTCTTGTATTTACACATTAAGCAATCGATATCGAAATGCATCAAATAACTGGTTTAGCATATTTAAGTTAATTAACCTTCTTTATCTTACTGAAGTTTACATAAAACCATAACGGCATAACGGCAGTATATTTATATGAATTCCGTTATTTTATATATAGGTATAAAGTCGATTTTGTTGTACATACACATTTAGCAATCGATATCGAAATGCTTCAAATCATAAGTTTAACATATTTAAGTTAGTTAACCTTCTTTAACGTAATTAAGGTGATATAAAGCCATGGCGGCTTAACGGCAGTGTATTTAGAAGAATTCCGTTATCGTATATTTATGTATAAAGTCGATTTTGTTGTATATACACATTTAGCAATCGATATCGAAATGCTTCAAATCATTAGTTTAATATATTTAAGTTAATTAACCTTCGTTATCTTACTGAAGTTTACATAAAGCCAAAACGATATAACGAAAGTGCATTTGGAAGAATTCCGTAATCTTATATTTAGGTAAAAAGTCTACTTTCTTGTATATACACATTTAGCTATCGATATCGAAATTCTTCAAATCATTCGTTTAACATATTTAAGTTCGTTAACCTTCGTTATCTTACTGAAGTTTACATAAAGCCAAAACGGTATAACGCCAGTGCATTTGGAAGAATCCCGTATTCATATGTTTAGGTATAAAGTCGATTTTCTTGTATATATGCATTAAGCAATCGATTTCGAAATGCTTCAAATAACTAGTGTAACATATCTTAGTTAAAAACCTTCTTAAACGAACTGATGCTAACATAAAGCCATAACGGCATAACGGCAGTTCATTTAGAAGCATTCCGTAATCTTATATTTAGGTATAAAGTCGATTTTCTTGTATATATGCATTAACCAATCGATTTCGAAATGCTTCGAACAACTAGTGTAACATATCTTAGTTAATAAACCTTCTTAAACGAACTGAAGTTAACACAAAGCCATGGCGGCATTATGACAGTTCGTGCAGAAGAATTCCGTTATCTTGTATTAAGGTATAAAGTCGATTTTCTTGTATTTACACATTTAGCAATCGATATCGAAATGCCTCAAATCATTAGTTTAACATATTTAAGTTAATTAGCCCCCTTTATCTTACTGAAGTCTACAAACGCCTTAACGGCATAACGGCAGTGCATGTAGAAGAATTCCGTTATTATATATTTAGGTATAAAGTCGGTTTTCTTGTATATAAACATTTAGCAATCGATATCGAAATGCCTCAAATCATTAGTTTAATATATTTAAGTTAATAAACCCTCTCTATCTTACTGAA
>JAPZAG010002373.1:0-18132 GCA_027475135.1 Bactrocera correcta | reverse complement strand
AACGATCTGAAGTTGGCATAACGGCAGTGGATGTAGAAGAATTCCGTAATCTTATATTATGCATAAAGTCGATTTTCTTGTATATACACATTTTTCAATCGATATCGAAATGCTTCAAATCATTTGTTTAACATATTAAGTTAATAAACATTTTGTAGCTTACTGAAGTATACATAAAGCCTTAACGGTATAGCGGCAGTGCATGTAGAAAAATTACGTAATGTTATAATTTTATATTTAGGTATAAAGTCGATTTTCTTGTATTTGCACATTTAGCAATCGATATCGAAATGCTTCAAACCATTAGTTTAACATTTTTAGAATAATTAACCTTCTTTAACGTATTGAAGGTGATACAAAGCCATGGTGGCATAACGACAGTTCATTTGGAAGAATTCCGTAATCTTATATTTAGGTATAAAGTCGATTTTCTTGTATATACACATTAAGCAATCGATATCGAAATGCTTCAAATCATAAGTTTAACATATTTAAGTTAATTAATCCTCTTTGTCTTACTGAAGTCTACAAAAGCCTTAACGGTATAACGGCAGTGCATTTCGAAGAATTCCGTAAACTTATATATAGGTATAAAGTCGATTTTGTTGTTTATACACATTTAGCAATCGATATCGAGATGCTTCAACTCATTAGTTTAACATAGTTAAGTTAATAAACCTTCTTTAACGAACTGAAGTTGGCATAAATCCATGGCGGCATAACGGCAGTGCATGCAGAGGAATTCCGTTATCTTATATTTAGGTATAAAGTCGATTTTCTAGTATATACACATTTAGCAAGCGATATCGAAATGCTTCAAATCATTAGTTTAACATATTTAAGTTAATTAACCTTCTTTAACGTAATGAAGGTGATATGAAGCCATGGCGGCATAACGACAGTGCATTAAGAAGAATTCCGTAATCTTATATTTAGGTATAAAGTCGATTTTGTTGTATATACACATTTAGCAAGCGATATCGAAATGCTTCAAATCATTAGTTTAACATATTTAAGTAAATTAACCCTCTTTATCTTACTGAAATCTACAAAAGCCTTAACGGCATAACGGCAGTGCATTTGGAAGAGCTCCGTAATCTTATATTTAGGTATTAAGTCGATTTTGTTGTATATACGCATTTAGCAATCGACATCGAAATGCTTGAACTCATTAGTTTAACATGTTTAAGTTAATAAACCTTCTTTAACGATCTGAATTTTGCATATAGCCACGGCGGTATTACGGCAGTGCATGTAGAAGGATTTCGTGATCTTTTATTTAGGTATAAAGTCGATTTTCTTGTATTTACACATTTAGCAATCGATATCGAAAATCTTCAAATCATTAGTTTAACATATTTAAGTTAATTAACTTTCTTTAACGTAATGAAGGAGATATAAAGCCATGGCGGCATAACGACAGTGCATGTAGAAGAATTCCGTAATCTTACATTTAAGTACATATTCGATTTTCTTATATTTACACATTTAGCAATCGATATTGAAATACCTCAAATCACTAGTTTAACATATTTAAGAAAATTAACCCTCTTTATCTTAGTGAAATCTACAAAAGCCTTAACGGCATAACGGCAGTGCATTTGGAAGAGCTCCGTAATCTTATATTTAGGTATTAAGTCGATTTTGTTGTATATACGCATTTAGCAATCGACATCGAAATGCTTGAACTCATTAGTTTAACATATTAAGTTAATAAACATTTTGTAGCTTACTGAAGTCTACAAAAGTCTTAACGGTATAACGGCAGTGCATTTAGAAGAATTCCGTAAACTTATATTTAGGTATAAAGTCGATTTTGTTGTTTATACACATTTAGCAATCGATATCGAGATGCTTCAACTCATTAGTTTAACATAGTTAAGTTAATAAACCTTCTTTAACGAACTGAAGTTGGCATAAATCCATGGCGGCATAACGGCAGTGCATGTAGAGGAATTCCGTTATCTTATATTTAGGTATAAAGTCGATTTTCTTGTATATACACATTTAGCAAGCGATATCGAAATGCTTCAAATCATTAGTTTAACATATTTAAGTTAATTAACCTTCTTTAACGTAATGAAGGTGATATGAAGCCATGGCGGCATAACGACAGTGCATTAAGAAGAATTCCGTAATCTTATATTTAGGTATAAAGTCGATTTTGTTGTATATACACATTTAGCAAGCGATATCGAAATGCTTCAAATCATTAGTTTAACATATTTAAGTTAATTAACCTTCTTTAACGTATTGAAGTTGATCTAAAGCCATGGCGGCATAACGGCAGTGCATTTAGAAGAAATCCGTAATCTTGTATTTAGGTATAAAGTCGATTTTTTTGTATATACACATTTAGCAATCGATATCGAGATGCTTCAACTCATTAGTTTAACATATTTAAGTTAACAAACCTTCTATAACGAACTGAAGTTGGCATAAAGCCATGGCGGCATAACGGCAGTGCATGTAGAAGAATTCCGTAATGTTATATTTAGGTATAAAGTCGATTTTGTTGTATTTACACATTTAGCAATCGATATCGAGATGTTTCAACTCATTAGCTTAACATATTTAAGTTAATAAACCTGATTTTCTTGTATATACAAGCGATATCGAAATGCTTTAAATCATTAGTTTAACATATTTAAGTTAATTAACCTTCTTTAACGTACTGAAGTTGATCTAAAGCCACGGCGGCATAACGGCAGTGCATTTAGAAGAAATCCGTAATCTTATATTTAGGTATAAAGTCGATTTTGTTGTATATACACATTTAGCAATCGATATCGAGATGCTTCAACTCATTAGCTTAACATATTTAAGTTAATAAGCCTTCTTTAACGATCTGAAGTTGGCATATAGCCACGGCGGCATTACGGCAGTGCATGTAGAAGAATTCCGTAATCTTTTATTTAGGTATAAAGTCGATTTTCTTTTATATACACATTTAGATATCGATATCGAAATGCTTCAAATCATTAGTTTAACATATTAAGTTAATAAACATTTTGTAGCTTACTGAAGTCTACATAAAGCCTTAACGGTATAACGGCAGTGCATTTAGAATAATCCCGTTATCTTATATTTAGGTATAAATTCGATTTTCTTGTATATAAACATTTAGCAATCGATATCGAAATGCTTCTAATCATTAGTTTAACATATTTAATTTAAATTTAAACCCTTTCTTTAACGTATTGAAGGTTATATAAAGCCATGGCTGCATAACGACAGTGCATGTAGAAGAATTCCGTAATCCTATATTTAAGTATATAGGCGATTTTCTTGTATTTACACATTTAGCAATCGATATCGAAATGCTTCAAATCATTAGTTTAACATATTTAAGTTAATTAACCCTCTCTATCTTACTGAAGTCTGCATAAAGCCTTAACGGCATAACGGCAGTGCATTTAAAAGAGTTCCGTTATCTTATATTTAGGTATAAAGTCGATTTTGTTGTATATACACATTTAGCATGCGATATCGAAATGCTTCAAATCATTAGGTTAACATATTTAAGTTAATTAACCTTCTTTAAAGCATTGAAGTTGATATAAAGCCAAGACGGCATAACGGCAGTGCATTTAGAAGAATTCCGTAATCTTATATTTAGGTATAAAGTCGATTTTCTTGTATATACACATTTAGCAATCGATATCGAAATGCTTCAAATCATTAGTTTAGCATATTTAAGTAAAGTAACCTTCTTTAGCGTACTGAAATTTATATAAAGCCATAACGGCATAACGGGAGTGTATTTCGATGAATTCCGTAATCTTATATTTAGATATATAGTCGACTTTCTTGTATATACTCACTTAGCAATCGATATCGAAATGCTTCAACTCATTAGTTTAATATATTTAAGTGAATAAAGCTTCTTTAACGTAATGAAGGTGATATAAAGCCATAACGGCATAACGGGAGTGTATTTCGATGAATTCCGTAATCTTATATTTAGGTATAAAGTCGACTCTCTTGTATATAATCATTTAGCAATCTATATCGAAATGCTTCAAATCATTAGCTTAATATATTTAAGTTAATAAAGCTTCTTTAACGCACTGAAGTTAACATAAAGCCATGGCGGCATAACGGCAGTGCATGTAGAAGAATTCCGTAATCTTATATTTAGGTATAAAGTCGATTTTCTTGTATATATACACATAGCAATCGATATCGAAATGCTTCAAATCATTAGTTTAAAATATTTAAGTTCATAAACCTTCTTTAACGTAATGAAGGTGATATAAAGCCATAACGGCATAACGGGAGAGTATTTCGATGAATTCCGTAATCTTATATTTAGGTATAAAGTCGACTTTCTTGTATATACTCATTTAGCAATCTATATCGAAATGCTTCAAAACCTTAGTTTAATATATTTAAGTGAATAAAGCTTCTTTAACGTAATGAAGGTGATATAAAGCCATAACGGCATAACGGGAGTGTATTTCGATGAATTCCGTAATCTTATATTTAGGTATAAAGTCGATTTTCTTGTATATATACACATAGCAATCGATATCGAAATGCTTCAAATCATTAGTTTAAAATATTTAAGTTCATAAACCTTCTTTAACGAACTGAAGTTGGCATAAAGCAATGGCGGCATAACGGCAGTGCATTTAGAAGAATTCCGTAATCTTATTATTATTATTATTATTATTATTATTATTATCAGTTTATTTAGTAAGTAAATTACAAAAAATAAACTTAATACTAAGGTGCTAGCACAGAAAGCGCCATCGACCGGTGGTATGTTAGACGTATGATTTAATTACGTATATTTCAAACTTTGTACAGAATGTTACTAAGTCTTAAGACATTCATTAAACTATATACATTTTGTTTAGTAAATATTTGAAGTAGTTCTGGGATTAGGGGTAACTTTAGTTGTTCTTGTACTTGTTTTATTTTGTGGCATTCTTCGGTTATATGTTGTATGGATATTGTTTCCAGATTACACAGCTTGCATAGGGGCGCGTTAGTATTCTGCATTAAGTGTTGGTGTGTAAGCAGAGTGTGTCCGAGTCTCAGGCGAGTGAATTTCTGTACGTATATCCTTTTGCAGTCGTTGGGAAATAAGGTTGGTTTTCCTATGGTGTTAAATTGTTTGTAATGGTGTGTGTAGTTTTCCCATACTTCAAGACGTTTGTTCTGTAAAAGGAGCTTAAAGAAGCGATTTATGTCGGATTTTGTTGTGGTTTGTTGTTCTTGAATTGGTGCACGTATTGCGAAACGCGCCGCTTTGTCGGCTTCTTCGTTGCCTTTGATTCCTATATGTCCGGGAACCCACATTATTTTTATTTTGTTTTGGCATTGGATCAGCAAATCGCGGATTTCTGCTATTGTATTGTTGCGGTATAGGGTGTTGCATATTGCTTGAATGGTGGACAGCGAGTCTGTGCAGATGATGTGTTTGCCCTTTTGGGTTTTAAATATTTTTATGGCGGATAATATGGCTTCCGATTCCGCTGTGAATATGGAGCAATATTCCTCGAGTCTTGAGAGTCGTAGCGTTTGGTGGTTATTGTCTATTATTGCATAACTGACTCCTGTGTTTGTTTTTGCTCCGTCGGTGTAGTGAAATTTCCAGTGTTTATATTCATTTTGTGTTTCCAGGAATAACTGGATGTAAACTGTTGCACTTGTATTGTCTTTTTTTTTGTTGGTTAAATTTTTAATTATACTTGCTTTACTGAAACTCCACGGGGGGTTTTTGGGTACGTATAATAGTTTTTGTTGTAGTGTAATTCCTTTGTTTGTCGCGAAGTTAATGATTTTGTGGATGGCAGTTGGAGACTTGTTATTAGTTTGTTTTTGTATTTTATTGAAGTTGTAGAAGTGAGGTCGTTCCATCACTTTGATTATTTTGTAGTATAGCTTCGCTGTGACTTCTTCAATTCGTTGCTCTAAACTGGGTATACCAGCTTCTGTAAGTATGTTAGTGATAGGCGTGGACGTAAATGCTCCTATGCAATAGCGAGCTGCCGCATGGTATGTTCCTTTTAGTTTGTTTAGATTTGCTTTAGCAGTACGTCCGTATATTGCTAGGCCGTAATCTAACTTTGGCAAAATAATGGCTTTAAAGATGTTAATGATTGTATTTATGTGGCAGTTGCTGTGAAAGCTTGCCAGGCGTTTTATTAGGTTTAACCTGCTTGTTAGATCTTTTTTCAGGGTTTCAACGTGGTTTGACCAGCTTAACTTTTTGTCGAAGGTTAGTCCTAGAATTTTTAATTTGTCGACGTAGCCGAGTGTTGTATTGTTAAGTGTTAAGGTTACGGGGTTGCATGTTCTTTTTCTGCAAATGTGCAAAGCTTTGCACTTCGTTGTTGAAATTTTCGCTCCATTTGTTAGGCACCAATCATTGATATCCCTGTTTAGTTCGTTGAAATTGTTGCGCAAATTTTGGTCTGATTTGTATTTCGCTGTTATGTATAGATCGTCCGCATAGATGCAGTGCTTGAAGTCTTTGTGTTGAAGTATAATTTTGTTAAGTTTTTCGAAAGCGATTTGAAATAAAACAACTGACAGTGGAGATCCTTGTGGTATCCCGTTTTGAAGCGTGTAGGTTTCGGAGAAATGTCCATTGAGCAGTACTCTAAACTTTCTATTTGTTAAGAAGGCTGTTATGTATTCTACTATCATTTTACTTATCTTCCATTCGTGAAGTTGCATTCTAATTGTGTGTATGCCTACTCTGTCGAAAGCTTTCTCAAAGTCGATGGATATCACTGAAATATGGTTACTAGTTGATAGTGCTTTGTTTGTTACATAGTCTATAAAAAGGAGTGCATCTGTGGTGCTTTTGCCATTTTTGTATGCTAATTGATTTTGTGACAGTAATTTATTTTTATTTATTACCCAGATGAGCCTGTTTGCTATTATTTTTTCCATCAGTTTACTGACACATGAAATAAGTGAGATTGGCCGGTAGCCCTCTAGCGAATTTTTTTCTTTTTCTGGTTTTGTGAGTGGAATAATCGTTGCCAATTTCCATTCCTGTGGGATGATATTCGTGTGTAGTATTTTATTGTAGAGGTTTAGAAGCCTTCGTGTCGCGACGAGTGGAGGGTTTTTTATCATTTTGTAGTTTATTTTATCGTGACCTGGGGTATTGCCTTTTAGTGCGTTTAGTGCAGTGTAGTATTCTGATAAAGTAATATCTGTTTCCATTTTTTGTACGTCATTGTTTCGTCCGTTGGTGATGTATCCTGTTGCATTGTGTGAATATTTGAGTTCAATAAATTTTCTGTCGAAGTTGCTGTCACTTGCATATGACGACCATTTTTTGGCAAAGGAATTAGCTATGTCCTTAGGATCCGTAAGAGTATTATTAAAGTTATCTTTTATAGTCCTGATGGTGTTTGTAGTGTAATTTCCGTATAATTTATTAACATTGCGCCATAGTTCTTTCATTGATGTTCTATTGTTTATTGAGCTGGTAAATTCGAAGAATGATTTTCTTTTAGCGGCTTTGGCTTGCTTTTTAAACATTGCGTTCGCTTTTTTGTAGGCTATTTTATTTTCGCTAGTCATATTGTTTTTGAATGTGTACCAGAGGTTTTGTTTGGTTGACCTTAGTTCAGTTAAGTGGTCGTTCCACCATTGCACTTTCTTTTTTGTGGTGTGTTGTGGGTATGTATGAGGAATAGCTTCATTTGCAGCTGCCATTATTAATCTTCTGAGTTTCGAAGCTTCACTATTTATGTTGTTAGATATGTCATAGTTTTTTATTTTAGAGTTTATCAGGTAATGATATCTTGGCCAATCTGCTTTAGTTACAATGTAACGTGAAATGTGTTTTTTAGTTGCTGGTTGTGTGTTTTCGCCATATGTTATGATTATGGGATAGTGGTCGCTTCCGTGCATGTCTTCTAGTGTTTTCCAACCCAGGAAACTTGTGAGGCTAGCAGAAGCTAGTGAAATGTCCACGTGAGTGAAGGTGGAGTGGGTGGATAGGTGAGTGGGTGTACCGTTGTTGAGGATTGTTAAGTTGGATTGTGTTGTGAGTGTCTCTATAACCTTCCCTCTTGTATTGGTTTTGGAAGATCCCCATAGCTGGCTGTGTGCGTTGAAATCTCCTAAAAGAATGTTGTGGCTATTGGGCTGATTTAACATCATCTCCAGTTCAGCTTGTGGAATGGCTTGGGATGGTGGAATATAAATTGATATTATTACTATTTTTATGTTTAGGTTTAATTCTGTTATAGCTGCTTGTGTGTTTTGTGGTGTGGGGAGGGGCTTGTGCTGAATATTTTTCCTGATCAATATAGCTGCGCCTCCTGTTGCTGTCGGTGATGGTGGGCTTTTAATTGTTTCGTAGTTGCTGATATTAATATCTTCGTTTTTGTGGTGGGTTTCTTGTAAGGCTATGATGTCTGGATTTTCTGTTTTGATGAGGATTTGTAATTCATGTAAGTTGTTTTTGAAACCGTTCAAATTCCATTGAAGGATTTTGAGGTTCATTGAGGACGATCGTATAACTCTCGTTTTAGTACACTCGATATACTAAGCGGAGTTGTTTAAAGGTCTTGGTCGAATGACATCGAGTCTGAGCTATTGTCGATGTCGAGTGTTTCAGCTGATTTTTGGTTTGAATGGTTAGTTTTGTTGATAATTTTACTGCTTTTTGCTTTTAACTCTGCTTTCAGTTTTGATATAGCTCTATGGGATGTGGATTTTGGAAGAATTTTGATTTTGGAGCTTGGAGAGTTAAATGCAGTAATTTTTCGAGCTGGTGCTGGAAGTGTGCATGTGGTAGGGTTTACACTATGAGATGTTGTCGCTATATCGTCGTATGTTGTTATTTTTCTGTTCGGTTGATTTGTGTGTGCTGTATGGGATGTGTGGGTATGGCTGGTTTGAAGGGAAACAGGTTGGGTTTTGGTGACTTTGGAATACATTGAATTGTTTATAGGATGTCGGCTTATATAGATTGAGTGCGCGGTTTTTTTGTCGACTTTTTGTAGCGTTATAATGGCTTGTATTTCACGTTCTTTGATGAAAATAGGGCAAATTTTGCTTGTTGATGCATGGTTTGCGTCTTCCAGGAAGTTGTCAACGCAGTTTACGCAGGTTGGTTGAGCATTGCAAGCTTCGTTAGATTCCAGATCTAGATGACAGATTAGCGAACAGTTTTTGCATAGCTTTTTGCCTTGACAAAACTTGCTGATGTGACCGAAGCGTAGACAATTGTTGCATTTGGTAGGTAAGGGAATGAAAGTGCGCACTTTTACCCTTTCATACCCGATGTTTATGTGTTCAGGGAGTTTTTGGGAATCGAAGGTAATTATAATTAGACCTGTTTCGATTAGCTCATTGTATTGTTTTTTCAGTATTTTTTTGACTTCACTTATGTTTTGTGTTTTTAGTTCTTCGAGTATGTCTGCTTCGTTTATTCCGCGTAAATCGTTGCAGTAAATTACTCCTTTGCTTACATTTAGTGTTTTGTGTAATGAGACACTAACTGAAATATTGTTATGCATGGAGGTAAGTTTAAGTAGTTTGTTTGCTTGAGTCGTATTTTTTGTTTTTACTAACAATGTGCCCGCGCGTGTCTTTTTGCAGCTTTCTACTTCACCATCACACGTGTAGTCTATTATTTTTTTAATGATGAATGGAGATAGTCCATGAAAAGATTCATTGTCCGTTCTAGTTATGGTTAAGAATTTGGATTCATCTGAATTTGGAGGGTTTCTCCTCCAAATGTCAGGTGGGTCAGGCATATTGTATGCCAACCAGCGGTTATTTGTGTTGTTATACGTGTATTGTTATTGTTGTTTTATTTTCTTTTCCCTTTTGGTTGAGCGTTTGTTTATCACTTGCGATTTCTTATCACTTGATAGCGAAAACCGGTTTTTGAAAGTGGCGATGTAGGGCAGAAAGCAATTAGCATATACGTCTGTCTACCTTGAAATTCGCGCTAGTACTGTCCGTAATCTTATATTTAGGTATAAAGTCGATTTTGTTGTATATACGCATTTAGCAATCGATATCGAAATGCTTCAAATAACTGGTTTAACATATTTAAGTTAATAAACCTTCTTTAACGAACTGAAGTTAACGTAAAGCCATAACGGCAGTGCATTTAGAAGAATTCCGTCTTCTTATATTTAGGTATAAAGTCGATTTTCTTGTATATACACATTAAGCAATCGATATCGAAATGTTTCAAATCATTAGTTTAACATATTTAAGTTAATAAACCTTCTTTAACGAACGGATGTTGGCATAAAGCCACGGCGGCAAAACGGCAGTGCATGTAGACGATTTCCGTAATCTTATATTTAGGTATAAAGTCGATTTTCTTGTATATACACATTTTGCAATCGATATCGAAATGCTTCAAATAACTGGTTTAGCATATTTAAGTTAATTAACCTTCTTTATCTTACTGAAGTTAACATAAAGCCATAACGGCAGTGCATTTCGAAGAATTCCGTAAACTTATATTTAGGTATAAAGTCAATTTTGTTGTATATACACATTTAGCAAGCGATATCGAAATGCTTCAAATCATTAGTTTAACATATTTAAGTTAATAAACCTTCTTTAACGAACTGAAGTTGGCATAAAGCCATGGCGGTATAACGGCAGTGCACGTAGAAGAATTCCGTTATCTTATATTTAGGTATAAAGTCGATTTTCTTGTAAATACACATTTAGCAAGCGATATCGAAATGCTTCAAATCATTAGTTTAACATATTTAAGTTAATTAATCTTCTTTAACGTATTGAAGTTGATCTAAAGCCATGGCGGCATAACGGCAGTGCATTTAGAAGAACTCCGTAATCTTATATTTAGGTATAAAGTCGATTTTCTTGTATATACACATTTAGCAAGCGATATCGAAATGCTTCAAATCATTAGTTTAACATATTTAAGTTAATAAACCTTCTTTAACGAACTGAAGTTGGCATAAAGCCATGGCGGTATAACGGCAGTGCATGTAGAAGAATTCCGTTAGCTTATATTTAGGTATAAAGTCGATTTTCTTGTATATATACACATAGCAATCGATATCGAAATGCTTCAAATCATTAGTTTAAAATATTTAAGTTCATAAACCTTCTTTAACGAACTGAAGTTGGCAAAAAGCAATGGCGGCATAACGGCAGTGCATTTAGAAGAATTCCGTTAGCTTATATTTAGGTATAAAGTCGATTTTCTTGTATATATACACATAGCAATCGATATCGAAATGCTTCAAATAATTAGTTTAACATATTTAAGTTAATAAACCTTCTTTAACGAACTGAAGTTGGCATAAAGCCATGGCGGTATAACGGCAGTGCATGTAGAAGAATTCCGTTAGCTTATATTTAGGTATAAAGTCGATTTTCTTGTATATATACACATAGCAATCGATATCGAAATGCTTCAAATCATTAGTTTGAAATATTTAAGTTCATAAACCTTCTTTAACGAACTGAAGTTGGCATAAAGCAATGGCGGCATAACGGCAGTGCATTTAGAAGAATTCCGTAATCTTATATTTAGGTATAAAGTCGATTTTGTTGTATATACGCATTTAGCAATCGATATCGAAATGCTTCAAATAACTGGTTTAACATATTTAAGTTAATAAACCTTCTTTAACGAACTGAAGTTAACGTAAAGCCATAACGGCAGTGCATTTAGAAGAATTCCGTCATCTTATATTTAGGTATAAAGTCGATTTTGTTGTATATACACATTTAGCAATCGATATCGAGATGCTTCAACTCATAAGCTTAACATATTTAAGTTAATAAACCTTCTTTAACGATCTGAAGTTGGCATATAGCCACGGCGGCATTACGGCAGTGCATGTAGAAGAATTCCGTAATCTTTCATTTAGGTATAAAGTCGATTTTCTTTTATATACACATTTAGATATCGATATCGAAATGCTTCAAATCATTAGTTTAACATATTAAGTTAATAAACATTTTTTAGCTTACTGAAGTCTACATAAAGCATTAACGGTATAACGGCAGTGCATTTAGAATAATCCCGTTATCTTATATTTAGGTATAAATTCGATTTTCTTGTATATACACATTTAGCAAGCGATATCGAAATGCTTCAAATCATTAGTTTAACATATTTAAGTTAATTAATCTTCTTTAACGTATTGAAGTTGATCTAAAGCCATGGCGGCATAACGGCAGTGCATTTAGAAGAACTCCGTAATCTTATATTTAGGTATAAAGTCGATTTTCTTGTATATACACATTTAGCAAGCGATATCGAAATGCTTCAATTCATTAGTTTAACATATTTAAGTTAATAAACCTTCTTTAACGAACTGAAGTTGGCATAAAGCCATGGCGGTATAACGGCAGTGCATGTAGAAGAATTCCGTTAGCTTATATTTAGGTATAAAGTCGATTTTCTTGTATATATACACATAGCAATCGATATCGAAATGCTTCAAATCATTAGTTTAAAATATTTAAGTTCATAAACCTTCTTTAACGAACTGAAGTTGGCATAAAGCAATGGCGGCATAACGGCAGTGCATTTAGAAGAATTCCGTTAGCTTATATTTAGGTATAAAGTCGATTTTCTTGTATATATACACATAGCAATCGATATCGAAATGCTTCAAATAATTAGTTTAACATATTTAAGTTAATAAACCTTCTTTAACGAACTGAAGTTGGCATAAAGCCATGGCGGTATAACGGCAGTGCATGTAGAAGAATTCCGTTAGCTTATATTTAGGTATAAAGTCGATTTTCTTGTATATATACACATAGCAATCGATATCGAAATGCTTCAAATCATTAGTTTGAAATATTTAAGTTCATAAACCTTCTTTAACGAACTGAAGTTGGCATAAAGCAATGGCGGCATAACGGCAGTGCATTTAGAAGAATTCCGTAATCTTATATTTAGGTATAAAGTCGATTTTGTTGTATATACGCATTTAGCAATCGATATCGAAATGCTTCAAATAACTGGTTTAACATATTTAAGTTAATAAACCTTCTTTAACGAACTGAAGTTAACGTAAAGCCATAACGGCAGTGCATTTAGAAGAATTCCGTCATCTTATATTTAGGTATAAAGTCGATTTTGTTGTATATACACATTTAGCAATCGATATCGAGATGCTTCAACTCATAAGCTTAACATATTTAAGTTAATAAACCTTCTTTAACGATCTGAAGTTGGCATATAGCCACGGCGGCATTACGGCAGTGCATGTAGAAGAATTCCGTAATCTTTCATTTAGGTATAAAGTCGATTTTCTTTTATATACACATTTAGATATCGATATCGAAATGCTTCAAATCATTAGTTTAACATATTAAGTTAATAAACATTTTTTAGCTTACTGAAGTCTACATAAAGCATTAACGGTATAACGGCAGTGCATTTAGAATAATCCCGTTATCTTATATTTAGGTATAAATTCGATTTTCTTGTATATACACATTTAGCAAGCGATATCGAAATGCTTCAAATCATTAGTTTAACATATTTAAGTTAATTAACCTTCTTTAACGTATTGAAGTTTATATAAAGCCATGGCTGCATAACGACAGTGCATGTAGAAGAATTCCGTAATCTTATATTTAAGTATATAGGCGATTTTCTTGTAAATACACATTTAGCAAGCGATATCGAAATGCTTCAAATCATTAGTTTAACATATTTAAGTTAATTAATCTTCTTTAACGTATTGAAGTTGATCTAAAGCCATGGCGGCATAACGGCAGTGCATTTAGAAGAACTCCGTAATCTTATATTTAGGTATAAAGTCGATTTTCTTGTATATACACATTTAGCAAGCGATATCGAAATGCTTCAAATCATTAGTTTAACATATTTAAGTTAATAAACCTTCTTTAACAAACTGAAGTTGGCATAAAGCCATGGCGGTATAACGGCAGTGCATGTAGAAGAATTCCGTTATCTTATATTTAGGTTTAAAGTCGATTTTCTTGTATATACACATTTAGCAAGCGATATCGAAATGCTTCAAATCATTAGTTTAACATATTTAAGTTAATTAACCTTCTTTAACGTATTGAAGTTGATATAAAGCCATAGCGGCATAACGGCAGTGCATTTAAAAGAATTCCGTAATGTTATATTTAGGTATAAAGTCGATTTTGTTGTATATACACATTTAGCAAGCGATATCGAAATGCTTCAAATCATTAGTTTAACATATTTAAGTTAATTAACGCTCTTTATCTTACTGAAGTCTACAAAGGCCTTAACGGCATAACGGCAGTGCATTTAGAAGAACTACGTAATCTTATATTTAGATATGAATTCGATTTTATTGTATATACTCATTTAGCAATCGATATCGAAATGCTTCAAATCATTAGTGTAACATATTTAAGTTAATAAACCTTCTTTAACGTATTGAAGGTGATACAAAGCCATGGCGGCATAACGACAGTACATTTGGAAGAATTACGTAATCTTATATTTAAGTATAATGTCGATTTTCATGTATATACACATTAAGCAATCGATATCGAAATGCTTCAGATCATTAGTTTAACATATTTAAGTAAATTAATCCTCTTTTTCTTACTGAAGTCTACAAAAGCCTTAACGGCATAACGGCAGTGCATTTGGAAAGAAAATCGAATTTATGCCTAAATATGAGACTACGGAATTCTTCCAAATGCAGTGCCGTTATGGCTTTATGTCAACTTCAGTTCGCTAAAGGAGGTTTATTAGCTAAAATATGTTAATCCAGTTATCTGAAGCATTTCGATATCGATTGCGAAATGTATATATACAAGAAAATCGACTTTATACCTAAATATAAGATTGCGGAATTTTTCCACAGGTACTGTCGTTATGCCGCCATGGCTTTATATCACCTTCATTACGCTAAAGAAGGTTAATTATTTTAAATATGTTAAACTAATGGTTCGAAGCATTTCGATATCGATTGCTAAATGTGTAGATACAAGAAAATCGACTTTATACCTAAATATAAAATTATAACATTACGGAATTCTTCTAAATGCACTGCCGTTATGCCGCCATGGCTTTATATAAACTTCAATACGTTAAAGAAGGTTAATTAACTTAAATATGTTAAACTAATGATTTGAAGCATTTCGATATCGCTTGTATATACAAGAAAATCAGGTTTATTAACTTAAATATGTTAAGCTAATGAGTTGAAGCATCTCGATATCGATTGCTAAATGTGTATATACAACAAAATTGACTTTATCCCTAAATATAGGATTACTGAATTCCTCTAAATGCACTGCCGTTATGCCGCCATGGCTTTACGCCAACTTCCGTTCGTTAAAGAAGGTTTATTAAATTAAATATTTTAAACTAATGATTTGAAGCATTTCGATATCGATTGCTAAATGTGTATATAAAAGAAAATCGACTTTATACCTTAATATAAGATAACGGGATTCTTCTATTATCAACTTTAATACGATAAAGAAGGTTTATTAACTTAAATATGTTAAACTAATGAGTTGAAGCGTCTCGATATCGATTGCTAAATGTGTATATACAACAAAATTGACTTTATACCTAAATATAGGATTACGGAATTCTTCTAAGTGCACTGCCGTTATGCCGCCATGGCTTTAGATCAACTTCAGTACGTTAAAGAAGGTTAATTAACTTAAATATGTTAAACTAATGATTTGAAGCATTTCGATATCGCTTGTATATGCAAGAAAATAGGTTTATTAACTTAAATATTTTAAGCTAATGAGTTGAAGCATCTCGATATCGATTGCAAAATGTGTAAATACAACAAAATCGACTTTATACATAAATATAAGATTACGGAATTCTTCTAAATGCACTGCCGTTATGCCGCCATAGCTTTATATCAACTTCAATACGTTAAAGAAGATTAATTAACTTAAATATGTTAAAATAAAGATTTGAAGCATTTCGATATCGCTTGTATATGCAAGAAAATCAGGTTTATTAACTTAAATATTTTAAGCTAATGAGTTGAAGCATCTCGATATCGATTGCTAAATGTGTAAATACAACAAAATCGACTTTATACATAAATATAAGATTACGGAATTCTTCTAAATGCACTGCCGTTATGCCGCCATAGCTTTATATCAACTTCAATACGTTAAAGAAGATTAATTAACTTAAATATGTTAAAATAACGATTTGAAGCATTTCGATATCGCTTGCTAAATGTGTATATACAAGAAAATCGAATTTATACCTAAATATAAGATAACGGGATCCTTCTAAATGCACTGCCGTTATGCCGCCATGGCTTTATATCAACTTCAATACGTTA
The DNA here is from genome assembly GCA_027475135.1 of Bactrocera correcta. Lineage (NCBI taxonomy): Eukaryota > Metazoa > Arthropoda > Insecta > Diptera > Tephritidae > Bactrocera > Bactrocera correcta. Next base: position 1,852 of record JAPZAG010002373.1, on the reverse strand, counting down.
AAGAAGATTAATTATCTTAAATATGTTAAACTAATGATTTGAAGCATTTCGATATCGATTGCTAAATGTGTATATACAAGAAAATCGACTTTATACCTAAATAAAAGATTACGGAATTCTTCTACATGCACTGCCGTAATGCCGCCGTGGCTTAATGCCAACTTCAGATCGTTAAAGAAGGTTTATTAATTTAAAATATGTTAAGCTAATGAGTTGAAGCATCTCGATATCGATTGCTAAATTAGTATATACAACAAAATCGATTTTATACCTAAATATAAGTTTACGGATTTCTTCTAAGTGCACTGCCGTTATGCCGCCATAGCTTTATATCAACTTCAATACGTTAAAGAAGATTAGTTAACTTAAATATGTTAAAATAATGATTTGAAGCATTTCGATATCGCTTGCTAAATGTGTATATACAAGAAAATCGAATTTATACCTAAATATAGATAACGGGATCCTTCTAAATGCACTGCCGTTATGCCGCCATAGCTTTATATCAACTTCAATACGTTAAAGAAGATTAGTTAACTTAAATATGTTAAAATAATGATTTGAAGCATTTCGATATCGCTTGTATATGCAAGAAAATCAGGTTTATTAACTTAAATATTTTAAGCTAATGAGTTGAAGCATCTCGATATCGATTGCTAAATGTGTAAATACAACAAAATCGACTTTATACATAAATATAAGATTACGGAATTCTTCAAAATGCACTGCCGTTATGCCGCCATAGCTTTATATCAACTTCAATACGTTAAAGAAGATTAGTTAACTTAAATATGTTAAACTAATGATTTGAAGCATTTCGATATCGCTTGCTAAATGTGTATATACAAGAAAATCGAATTTATACCTAAATATAAGATAACGGGATCCTTCTAAATGCACTGCCGTTATGCCGCCATGGCTTTATATCAACTTCAATACGTTAAAGAAGATTAATTATCTTAAATATGTTAAACTAATGATTTGAAGCATTTCGATATCGATATCTAAATGTGTATATAGAAGAAAATCGACTTTATACCTAAATAAAAGATTACGGAATTCTTCTAATGCACTGGTAATGCCGCCGTGGCTTAATGCCAACTTCAGATCGTTAAAGAAGGTTTATTAACTTAAATATGTTAAGTTTATGAGTTGAAGCATCTCGATATCGATTGCTAAATTAGTATATACAACAAAATCGACTTTATACCTAAATATAAGATTACGGATTTCTTCTAAATGCACTGCCGTTATGCCGCCATGGCTTTAAATCAACTTCAATACGCTAAAGAAGGTTAATTAACTTAAATATGTTAAACTAATGATTTGAAGCATTTCGATATCGCTTGTATATACAAGAAAATCAGGTTTATTAACTTAAATATGTTAAGCTAATGAGTTGAAGCATCTCGATATCGATTGCTAAATGTGTAAATAAAACAATATCGACTTTATACCTAAATATAACATTACGGAATTCTTCTACATGCACTGCCGTTATGCCGCCATGGCTTTATGCCAACTTCAGTTCGTTATAGAAGGTTTATTAACTTAAATATGTTAAACTAATGATTTGAAGCATTTCGATATCGCTTGCTAAATGTGTACATACAAGAAAATCGACTTTATACCTAAATATAAGATAACGGAATTCTTTTAAATGCACTGCCGTTATGCCGTTAAGGCTTTATGCAGACTTCAGTAAGATAGAGAGGGTTAATTAACTTAAATATGTTAAACTAATGATTTGAAGCATTTCGATATCGCTTGCTAAATGTGTATATACAACAAAATCGACTTTATACCTAAATATAAGATCACGGAATTCTTCTAATGCACTGCCGTTATGCCG
>JAPZAG010002372.1:0-18136 GCA_027475135.1 Bactrocera correcta | reverse complement strand
TAATTAACTTAAATATGTTAAACTAATGACTTGAAGCATTTCGATATCGATTGCTTAATGCGTATATTTATACAACAAAATTGACTTTATACCTAAATATAAGATTGCGGAATTCTTCTAAATGAACTGCCGTTATGCCGCCGTGGCTTTATATCAACTTCAATACGTTAAAAAAGGTTAATTAACTTAAATATGTTAAACTAATGATTTAAAGCATTTCGATATCGATTGCTATATGTATATATACAGCAAAATCGACTTTATACCTAAATATAAGATAACGGAATTCTTCTAAATGCACTGCCGTTATGCCGCCATGGCTTTATGTCAACGTCAATACGTTAAAGAAGGTTAATTAACTTAAATATGTTAAACGAATGATTTGAAGCATTTCGGTATCGATTGCTAAATGTGTATATACAAGAAAATCGACTTTATACCTTAGTATAAGCTAACGGAGTTCTTCTAAAAAGCTTTATTAACTTAAATATGTTAAAATAATGAGTTGAACCATCTCGATGTCGATTGCTAAGTGAGTATATACAAGAAAATCGACTTTATACCTAAATATAAGATTACGGAGATCTTCCAAGTGCACTGCCGTTATACCGTTATGGCTTTATGTAAACTTCAGTAAGATTAAGAAGGTTAATTAACTTAAATATGTTAAACTAATGACTTGAAGCATTTCGTTATCGATTACTAAAAGTGTATATACAAGAAAATCGACTTTATACCTAAATATAAAATTACGGAATTCTTCTAAATGCACTGCCGTTATGCCGCCATGGCTTTATATTAACTTCAACACGTTACAGAAGGTTAGTTAACTTAAATATGTTAAACTAATGATTTGAAGCATTTCGATATCGATTGCTATATGTATATATACAAGAAAATCGACTTTATACCTAAATATAAGATAACGGAATTCTTCTAAATGCACTGTCGTTATGCTGTTAAGGCTTTATGTAGACTTCAGTAAGATAGAGAGGGTTAATTAACTTAAATATGTTAAACTAATAATTGGAAGCATTTCAAAATCGATTGCTAAATAAATATAAATTTCAGTACGTTAAAGAAGTTTAATTTACTTAAATATGCTAAACTAATGATTTGAAGCATTTCGATATCGATTGCTAAACGTGTATGTACAAGAAAATCGATTTTATACCTAAGTAAAAGATTACATAATTCACCCAAATATATACTGCCGTTATGCCGTTATGGCTTTTGTAGACTTCAGTGAGATAAAGAGGATTAATTAACTTAAATATGTTAAACTAATGATTTGGAGCATTTCGATATCGATTGCTGAATTTGTATATACAAGAAAATCGACTTTATACCTAAATATAAGACCACGGAATTCTTCCAAATGTACTAACGTTATGCCGCCGTGGCTTTATATCAACTTCAATACGTTAAAGAAGGTTCATTAACTTAAATATGTTAAACTAATGATTTGAAGCATTTCGATATCGCTTGCTAAATGTGTATATAAAAGAAAATCGAATTTATACCCAAACAAGATTACGGAATTCTTCCACATGTACTGCCGTTATGCCGCCATGGCTTTATATTAACTTCGATACGTTAAAGAAGGTTAATTAACTTAAATATGTTAAACTAATGATTTGAAGCATTTCGATATCGATTGCTAAATGTGTATATACAAGAAAATCGACTTTATACCTAAATATAAGATTACGTAATTCTTCTAAATGCTTTGCCGTTATGCCGTTAAGGCGTTTGTGGACTTCAGTAAGATAAAGAGGGTTAATTAACTTAAATATGTTAAACTAATGATTTGAAGCATTTCGATATCGCTTGCTAAATGTGTACATACAAAAAATCAAATTTATACCTAAATATAAGATAACGGAGTTCTTCTAAATGCACTGCCGTTATGCCGTTAAGGCTTTATGTAGACTTCAGTAAGACAGAGAGGGTTAATTAACTTGTATATGTTAAACCAGTTATTTGAAGCATTTCGATATCGATTGCTAAATATGTAAATACAAGAAAATCGACTTTATACCTAAATATAAGAATACGGAATTCTTCTAAATGCACTGCAGTTATACCGTTAAGGCTTTATGAAGACGTCAGTGCGTTAAAGAAGGTTTATTAACTTAAATATGTTAAACTAATGACTTGAAGCATTTCGTTATCGATTGCTAAATATGTAAATACAAGAAAATCGACTTTATACCTAAATATAAAATTACGGAATTCTTCTAAATGCACTGCCGTTATGCCGCCGTGGCTTTATATTAACTTCAATACGTTAAAGAAGGTTAATTAACTTAAATATGTTAAACTAATGATTTGAAGCATTTCGATATCGATTGCTATATGTATATATACAAGAAAATCGACTTTATACCTAAATATAAGATAACGGAATTCTTCTAAATGCACTGTCGTTATGCCATTAAGGCTTTATGTAGACTTCAGTAAGATAGAGAGGGTTAATTAACTTAAATATGTTAAACTAATAATTGGAAGCATTTCAAAATCGATTGCTAAATAAATATAAATTTCGGTACGTTAAAGAAGCTTAATTTACTTAAATATGCTAAACTAATGATTTGAAGCATTTCGATATCGATTGCTTAAGGTGTATGTACAAGAAAATCGATTTTATACCCAAATATAAGACTACGGAATTCTTCCAAATGTACTAACGTTATGCCGCCATGGCTTTAAATCACATTTAATACGTTAAAGAAGGTTAATTACTTTAAATATGTTAAACTAATGGTTTGAAGCATTTCGATATCGATTGCTTAATGTGTAAGTAAAAGAAAATCGACTTTATACCTTAAAATAAAATTATATCTTTACGGAATTATTCTAAATGCACTGGCGTTATACCGTTAAGGCTTTATGTAGACTGCAGTAAGCTAAAAAGCGTTTATTATCTTAATATGTTAAACTAATGATTTAAAGCATTTCGATATCGATAGCTAAATGCGTATATACAAGAAAATCGTCTTTATACCTAAATATGAGATTACGGAATTCTTCTACATGCACTGCCGTTATGCCGCCATGGCTATATGCCAACTTCAGATCGTTAAGGACGGTTTATTAACTTAAATATGTTAAACTTATGAGATGAAGCATTTCGATATCGATTGCATAATGCGTATATACAACAAAAACGGCTTTTTACCTTAATATAATATTACGGAATTCATCGAAATACACTGCCGTTATACCGTTATGGCTTTATGTAAACTTCAGTAATATAAAGAAGGTTAATTAACTTAAATATGTAAAACTAATGATTTGAAGCATTTCGTTATTGATTGCTTAATGTATATATACAAGAAAACCGACTTTATACCTAAATATGAGACTACGGACTTCTTCTAAATGCACTGCCGTTATGTCGCCATGGCTTTATATCAACTTCAATACGTTAAAGAAGGTTAATTAACTTAAATATGTTAAACTAATGATTTGAAGCATTTCGATATCGCTTGCTAAATGTGTACATACAAGAAAATCAAATTTATACCTATATATAAGATTACGGAATTCATCCAAATGCACTGCCGTTATACCGTTATGGCTTTATGTAAACTTCAGTAAGATAAAGAAGGTTAATTAACTTAAATATGCTAAACCAGTTATTTGAAGCATTTCGATTTCGATTGCTAAATGCGTATATACAACAAAATCGAATTTATACATAAATATAAGATTACGGAATTCTTCTAAATGCACTGTCGTTAGGCCGCCATGGCTTTATATCACCTTCATTACGTTAAAGAAGGTTCATTATTTTAAATATGTTAAACTAATGGTTTGAAGCATTTCGATATCGATTGCTAAATGCGTATATACAACAAATTCGGCTTTATATCTAAATAAAAGATTACGGAATTCTTCGAAATACACTGCCGGTATGCCGTTATGGCTTTATATAAATTTCAGTAGGTTAAAGAAGGTTAATTAACTTAAATATGTTAAACTAATGATTTGAAGATTTTCGATATCGATTGCTAAATGTGTAAATACAAGAAAATCGACTATATACCTAAATATAAAATTATAACATTACGGAATTCTTCTAAATGCACTGCCGTTATACCGTTAAGGCTTTATGTAGACTTCAGTAAGCTAAAAAATATTTATTAACTTAATAAGTTAAACTAATGATTTGAAGCACTTCGATATCGATTGCTTAATGCATATATACAAGAAAATCGACTTTATACCTAAATATAAGCTAACGGAATTCTTCTACATGCACTGCCGTTATGCCGCCATGGCTTTATGCACACTTCAGTTCGTTAAAGAAGGTTTATTAACTTAAAGATGTTAAACTAATGAGTTGAAGCATCTGGATATCGATTGCGAAATATATATTAACAAGAAAATCGACTTTATACCTAAATATAAGATAACGGAATTCTTCCAAATGCACTGCCGTTATACCGTTATGGCTTTATGTAAACTTCAGTAAGATAAATAAGGTTAATTAACTTAAATATGATAAACTAATGATTTGAAGCATTTCGTTATCGATTGCTAAATGTGTATATACAACAAATTCGGCTTTATACCTAAATATAAGATTACGGAATTCTTCTACATGCACTGCCGTTATGCCGTCATGGCTATATGCAAACTTCAGATCGTTAAAGAAGGTTTATTAACTTAAATATGTTAAACTAATGAGTTGAACCATCTCGATATCTATTGCTAAATGTGTATATACAACAAAATTGATTTTATTCCTAGATATAAGATTACGGAATTCTTCCAAATGCACTGCCGTTATACCGTTATGGCTTTATGTAAACTTCAGTAAGAAAAAGAAGGATAGTTAACTTAGATATGTTAAACTAATGATTTGAAGCATATCGATATCGATTGCTAAATTTGTATATATTTACTTTCTACCTAAATATAAGATTACGGAATTCTTCCAAATGCACTGCCGTTATGGCTTTATGTAAACTTCAGTAAGATAAAGAAGTTTAATTAACTTAAATATGCTAAACTAGTTATTTGAAGCATTTCGATGTCGATTGCAAAATGTGTATATACAAGAAAATCGTGTTTGTACCTAAATATAAGATTACGGAATTCTTCCACATGTTCTGTCGTTATGGCTTTGTATCAACTTCAATACGTTAAAGAAGGTTAGTTAACTTAAATATGTTAAACTAATGATTTGAAGCATTTCGATATCGCTTGCTAAATGTGTAAATACAAGAAAATCGAATTTATACCTAAACATAAGATTGCGGAATTCTTCCAAATGTACTGTCGTTATGGCTTTATATCAACTTCAATACGTTAAGGAAGGTTCATTAACTTAAATATGTTAAACTAATGATTTGAAGCATTTCGATATCGCTTGCTAAATGAGTATATACAAGAAAGTCGAATTTATACCTAAATATAAGATAACGGAGTTCTTCTAAATGCCGTGCAGTTATACCGTTAAGGCTTTATGTAGACTTCAGTGCGTTAAAGAAGGTTTATTAACTTAAATATGTTAAACTAATGATTTGAAGCATTTCGATATCGATTGCTAAATGTGTATATACAAGAAAATCGACTTTATACCTAAATATAAGATTAGGGAATTCTTCCAAATGTACTGTCGTTAAGCCGCCATGGCTTTGTATCAACTTCAATACGTTAAAGAAGGTTAGTTATTTTAAATATGTTAAACTTATGGTTTGAAGCATTTCGATATCGACTGCTAAATGTGTAAATACAAGAAAATTGACTTTGTACCTAAATATAAAATTATAACATTACGGAATTCTTCTAAATGCACTGCCGTTATACCGTTAAGGCTTTATGTAGACTTCAGTAATCTAAAAAATGTTTATTAACTTAGTATGTTAAACTAATGAATTGAAGCATTTCGATATCGATTGCTAAATGCGTATATACAAGAAAATCGAATTTATACCTAAACATAAGATTACGGAATTCTTCCAAATGTACTGTCGTTATGCCGCCATGGCTTTATATCAACTTCAATATGTTAAAGAAGGTTAATTAACTTAAATATGTTAAACTAATGATTTGAAGCATTTCGATATCGATTGCTAAATTTGTATATACAAGAAAATCGACTTTATACCTAAATATAAGATTACGGAATTCTTCTACATGCACTGCCGTTATGCCGCCATGGCTTTATGTTAACTTCAGTGCATTAAAGAAGCTTTATTAACTTTAATATATTACACTAATGATTGGAAGCATTTCGATATCGATTGCTAAATGAGTATATTCACGAAAATCGACTTGATACCTAATTATATGATTACGTAATTCTTCTAAATATAAGATTAGGGAATTCTTCCAAATGTACTGTCGTTAAGCCGCCATGGCTTTGTATGAACATCAATACGTTAAAGAAGGTTAGTTATTTTAAATATGTTAAACTTATGGTTTGGAGCATTTCGATATCGACTGCTAAATGCGTATGTACAACAAAATCGAATTTATACCTAAATATAAAATTATAACATTACGGAATTCTTCTAAATGCACTGCAGTTATACCGTTAAGGCTTTATGAAGACTTCAGTGCGTTAAAGAAGGTTTATTAACTTAAATATGTTACACTAATGATTTGAAGCATGTCGATATCGATTGCTGTATGCGTATATACAAGAAAATAGACTTTATACCTAAATATAAGATAACGTAATTCTTCTAAATGCACTGCCGCTATGCTGTTATGGCTTTATATAAATTTCAGTACGTTAAAGAAGGTTAGTTTACTCAAATATGTTAAACTAATGATTTGAGCATTTCGATATCGATTGCTAAATGTGTATGTACAAGAAAATCGATTTTATACCTAAATAAAAGCTTACGGAATTCACCCAAATATTTTGCCGTTATGCCGTTATGTAAACTTCAGTAAGATAAAGAAGGTTAATTAACCTAAATATGCTAAACCAGTTATTTGAAGCATTTCGATTTCGATTGCTAAATGCGTATATACAACAAAATCGAATTTATACCTAAATATAAGATTACGGAATTCTTCTAAATGCACTGTCGTTAGGCCGCCATGGCTTTATATCACCTTCATTACGTTAAATAAGGTTAATTATTTTAAATATGTTAAACTAATGATTTGAAGAATTTCGATATCGATTGCTGTATGCGTATATACAGAAAATCGACTTTATACCTAAATTTAAGATTACGGAATTCTTCGAAATACACTGCCGTTATGCCGTTATGGCTTTATATAAATTTCAGTACGTTAAAGAAGATTAATTTACTTAAATATGCTAAACTAATGATTTGAAGCATTTCGATATTGATTGCTAAATGTGTATGTACAAGAAAATCGATTTAATACCTAAATAAAAGATTACGGAATTCTCCCCAATATACTGCCGACATGCCGTTATGGCTTTATGTACACTTCAGTAAAATAAAGAAGGTTAATTAACCTAAATATGCTAAACCAGTTATATGAAGCATGTCGATATTGCTAAATGCCTATATACAACAAAATCGAACTTATACCTAAATGTAAGATTACGGCATTTTTCTAAATGCACTGTCGTTATGCCGCCATGGCTTTATGTCACCTTCATTACGGTAAAGAAGGTTAATTAACTTAAATATGTTAAACTTATCGTTTGAAGCATTTCGATATCGACTGCTAAATGTGTAAATATAAGAAAATCGACTTTATACCTAAATATAAAATTATAACATCACGGAATTCTTCTAAATGCACTGCCGCTATGCTGTTATGGCTTTATATAAATTTCAGTACGTTAAAGAAGGTTAGTTTACTCAAATATGTTAAACTAATGATTTGAGCATTTCGATATTGATTGCTAAATGTGTATGTACAAGAAAATCGATTTTATACCTAAATAAAAGCTTACGGAATTCACCCAAATATAATGCCGTTATGCCGTTATGGCTTTATGTAAACTTCAGTAAGATAAAGAAGGTTAATTAACCTAAATATGCTAAACCAATTATTTGAAGCATTTCGATATCGATTGCTAAATGCGTATATACAACAAAATCGAATTTATACGTAAATATAAGATTAGGGAATTCTTCCAAATGTACTGTCGTTAAGCAGCCATGGCTTTGTATCAACTTCAATACGTTAAAGAAGGTTAGTTATTTTAAATATGTTAAACTTATCGTTTGAAGCATTTCGATATCGACTGCTAAATGTGTAAATATAAGAAAATCGACTTTATACCTAAATATAAAATTATAACATCACGGAATTCTTCTAAATGCACTGCCGTTATACCGTTAAGGCTTTATGTAGACTTCAGTAATCTAAAAAATGTTTATTAACTTAGTATGTTAAACTAATGATTTGAAGCATTTCGATATCGATTGCTAAATGCGTATATACAAGAAAATCGAATTTATACCTAAACATAAGATTACGGAATTCTTCCAAATGTACTGTCGTTATGCCGCCATGGCTTTATATCAACTTCAATACGTTAAAGAAGGTTAATTAATTTAAACATGTTAAACTAACGATTTGACGCATTTCGGGGGGGGGGGGGGGGGGGGGGGGGTTATCGTTGCTAAATGGTATATACAAAAAATCATTTATACCTCAATATAAGATTACGGAATTCTTCCACATGTACTGCCGTTATGCCCATGGCTTTATATAACTTCATTCGGTAAAGAAGGTTAATTAACTTAAATATGTTAAACTAATGTTTGAAGCATTTCGATATCGATTGCTAAATGTGTATGTACAAGAAAATCGATTTTATACCTAAATAAAAGCTTACGGAATTCACCCAAATATAATGCCGTTATGCCGTTATGGCTTTATGTAACTTCAGTAAGATAAAGAAGGTTAATTAACCTAAATATGCTAAACCAATTATTTGAAGCATTTCGATATCGATTGCTAAATGCGTATATACAACAAAATCGAATTTATACGTAAATATAAGATTAGGGAATTCTTCCAAATGTACTGTCGTTAAGCAGCCATGGCTTTGTATCAACTTCAATACGTTAAAGAAGGTTAGTTATTTTAAATATGTTAAACTTATGGTTTGAAGCATTTCGATATCGACTGCTAAATGTGTAAATATAAGAAAATCGACTTTATACCTAAATATAAAATTATAACATCACGGAATTCTTCTAAATGCACTGCCGTTATACCGTTAAGGCTTTATGTAGACTTCAGTAATCTAAAAAATGTTTATTAACTTAGTATGTTAAACTAATGATTTGAAGCATTTCGATATCGATTGCTAAATGCGTATATACAAGAAAATCGAATTTATACCTAAACATAAGATAACGGGATTCTTCTAAATGCACTGCCGTTATGCCGCCATGGCTTTATATAAACTTCAATACGTTAAAGAAGGTTAATTAATTTAAATATGTTAAACTAACGATTTGACGCATTTCGATATCGCTTGCTAAATGTGTACATACAAGAAAATCAAATTTATACCTAAATATAAGATAACGGAATTCTTCGAAATGCACTGCCGTTATGCCGTTAAGGTTTTATGTTAACTTCAGTTCGTTAAAAAAGGTTTATTAACTTAAATATGTTAAACTAATGTTATGAAGCATTTCGATATCGCTTGCTAAATGTGTATATAAAAGAAAATGGAATTTATACCTAAACATAAGATTACGGAATTCTTCCAAATGTACTGTCGTTATGCCGCCATGGCTTTATATCAACTTCAATACGTTAAAGAAGGTTAATTAACTTGAATATGTTAAACTAATGATTTTAAGCATTTCGTTATCGATTGCTAAATGCGTATATACAACAAAATCGACTTTATACCTAAATATAAGAATACGGAATTCTTCTAAATGCACTGCAGTTATACCGTTAAAGCTTTATGAAGACGTCAGTGCGTTAAAGAAGGTTTATTAACCTAAATATGTTGAACTAATGATTTGAAGCATTTCGATATCGATTGCTAAATGTGTATATACAAGAAAATCGACTTTATACCTAAATATAAGATTACGGAATTCTTCTAAATGCACTGCCGTTATGCCGCCATGACTTTATGTTAACTTCAGTGCGCCAAAGAAGCTTTATTAACTTTAATATATTACACTAATGATTTGAAGCATTTCGATATCGATTGCTAAATGAGTATATGCACGAAAATCGACTTGATACCTAAATATATGATTACGTAATTCTTCTAAATATAAGATTAGGGAATTCTTCCAAATGTACTGTCGTTAAGCCGCCATGGCTTTGTATCAACATCAATACGTTAAAGAAGGTTAGTTATTTTAAATATGTTAAACTTTTGGTTTGGAGCATTTCGATATCGACTGCTAAATGCGTATATACAACAAAATCGAATTTATACCTAAATATAAAATTATAACATCACGGAATTCTTCTAAATGCACTGCCGTTATACCGTTAAGGCTTTATGTAGACTTCAGTAATCTAAAAAATGTTTATTAACTTAGTATGTTAAACTAATGATTTGAAGCATTTCGATATCGATTGCTAAATGCGTATATACAAGAAAATCGAATTTATACCTAAACATAAGATTACGGAATTCTTCCAAATGTACTGTCGTTATGCCGCCATGGCTTTATATCAACTTCAATACGTTAAAGAAGGTTAATTAACTTGAATATGTTAAACTAATGATTTTAAGCATTTCGTTATCGATTGCTAAATGCGTATATACAACAAAATCGACTTTATACCTAAATATAAGAATACGGAATTCTTCTAAATGCACTGCAGTTATACCGTTAAGGCTTTATGAAGACTTCAGTGCGTTAAAGAAGGTTTATTAACTTAAATATGTTACACTAATGATTTGAAGCATGTCGATATCGATTGCTGTATGCGTATATACAAGAAAATCGACTTTATACCTAAATATAAGATAACGTAATTCTTCTAAATGCACTGCCGCTATGCTGTTATGGCTTTATATAAATTTCAGTACGTTAAAGAAGGTTAGTTTACTCAAATATGTTAAACTAATGATTTGAGCATTTCGATATCGATTGCTAAATGTGTATGTACAAGAAAATCGATTTTATACCTAAATAAAAGCTTACGGAATTCACCCAAATATTTTGCCGTTATGCCGTTATGGCTTTATGTAAACTTCAGTAAGATAAAGAAGGTTAATTAACCTAAATATGCTAAACCAGTTATTTGAAGCATTTCGATTTCGATTGCTAAATGCGTATATACAACAAAATCGAATTTATACCTAAATATAAGATTACGGAATTCTTCTAACTGCACTGTCGTTAGGCCGCCATGGCTTTATATCACCTTCATTACGTTAAATAAGGTTAATTATTTTAAATATGTTAAACTAATGATTTGAAGAATTTCGATATCGATTGCTGTATGCGTATATACAGAAAATTGACTTTATACCTAAATATAAGATTACGGAATTCTTCGAAATACACTGCCGTTATGCCGTTATGGCTTTATATAAATTTCAGTACGTTAAAGAAGGTTAATTTACTTAAATATGCTAAACTAATGATTTGAAGCATTTCGATATTGATTGCTAAATGTGTATGTACAAGAAAATCGATTTTATACCTAAATAAAAGATTACGGAATTCTCCCAAATATACTGCCGACATGCCGTTATGGCTTTATGTACACTTCAGTAAAATAAAGAAGGTTAATTAACCTAAATATGCTAAACCAGTTATATGAAGCATTTCGATATTGCTAAATGCCTATATACAACAAAATCGAACTTATACCTAAATATAAGATTACGGCATTTTTCTAAATGCACTGTCGTTATGCCGCCATGGCTTTATATCACCTTCATTACGTTAAAGAAGGTTAATTAACTTAAATATGTTAAATTAATGATTTGAAGATTTTCTATATCGATTGCTAAATGTGTAAATACAAGAAAATCGACTATATACCTAAATATAAGATTACGGAATTCTTCTACATGCACTGTCGTTATGCCGCCATGGCTTTATATAACATTCATTACGGTAAAGAAGGTTAATTAACTTAAATATGTTAAAATAATGATTTGAAGCATTTCGATATCGATTGCTAAATGTGTATGTACAAGAAAATCGATTTTATGCCTAAATAAAAGCTTACGGAATTCACCCAAATATAATGCCGTTATGCCGTTATGGCTTTATGTAAACTTCAGTAAGATAAAGAAGGTTAATTAACCTAAATATGCTAAACCAATTACTTGAAGCATTTCGATATCGATTGCTAAATGCGTATATACAACAAAATCGAATTTATACGTAAATATAAGATTAGGGAATTCTTCCAAATGTACTGTCGTTAAGCCGCCATGGCTTTGTATCAACTTCAATACGTTAAAGAAGGTTTATTAACTTAAATATGTTAAACTTGTGGTTTGAAGCATTTCGATATCGACTGCTAAATGCGTAAATATAAGAAAATCGACTTTATACCTAAATATAAAATTATAACATCACGGAATTCTTCTAAATGCACTGCCGTTATACCGTTAAGGCTTTATGTAGACTTCAGTAATCAGTTTAACATATTCAAGTTAATTAACCCTCTCTGTCTTACTGAAGTCTACATAAAGCCTTAACAGCATAACGGCGATGCATTTAGAAGAATTCCGTTATCTTATATTTCGGTATAAATTTGATTTTCTGGTATGTACACATTTAGCAAGCGATATCGAAATGCTTCATAACGTTAGTTTAACATATTTAAGTTAATAAACCTTTTTTAGCGAACTGAAGTTAACATAAAGCCTTAACGGCATAACGGCAGTGCATTTAGAAGAATTCCGTTATCTTATATTTAGGTATAAATTTGATTTTCTTGTATGTACACATTTAGCAAGCGATATCGAAATGCGTCAAATCGTTAGTTTAACATATTTAAATTAATTAACCTTCTTTAACGTATTGAAGTTAATATAAAGCCATGGCGGCATAACGACAGTACATTTGGAAGAATTCCGTAATCTTATGTTTAGGTATAAATTCGATTTTCTTGTATATACGTATTTAGCAATCGATATCGAAATGCTTCAAATCATTAGTTTAACATACTAAGTTAATAAACATTTTTTAGATGTATATACACATTTAGCAATCGATATCGAACTGCTTTAAATCATTATTTTAACATATTTAAGTTAATTAACCTTCTTTATCTTACTGAAGTTTACATAAAGCCAAAACGGTATAAGGGCAGTGCATTTGGAAAAATTCCGTAATTTTATATTTAGGTAAAGAGTTGATTTTCTTGTAAATACACATTTAGCAATCGATATCGAAATGCTTCAAATCATTAGTTTAACATATTTAAGTTAATAAACCTTCTTAAACGAACTTAAGTTAACATAAAGCCATAAAGGCATAACGGCAGTGCATTTGGAAGAATTCCGTAATCTTACATTTAGGTATAAAGTCGATTTTGTTGTGTATATGCATTAAGCAACCGATTTTGAAATACTTCAAATCATTAGTTTAACATATTTAAGTTAATTAACCCTCTCTGTCTTACTGAAGTCTACATAAAGCCTTAACAGCATAACGGCGATGCATTTAGAAGAATTCCGTTATCTTATATTTAGGTATAAATTTGATTTTCTTGTATGTACACATTTAGCAAGCGATATCGAAATGCGTCAAATCATTCGTTTAACATACTTAAGTTGGTTAACCTTCTTTAACGTAATGAAGGTGATATAGAGCCATGGCGGTATAACGACAGTGCATTTAGAAGAATTCCGTAATCATATATTTAGGTATAAAGCCGATTTTGTAGCATATACGCATTTAGCAATCGATATCGAAATGCTTCAAATCATTAGTTTAACATATTTAAGTTAATTAACCTTCTTTAACGTATTGAGGTTGATGTAAAGCCATGGCAGCATAACGACAATACATTTGGGGGAACTCCGTAGTCTTATATTTATGTATAAAGTTGATTTTCTTGTATATACACATTTAGCAATCAATATCGAAATGCTTCAAATAATTAGTTTAACATATTTAAGCTTATAAACCTTCTTTAACGAACGGAAGTTGGCTCAAAGCCATGGCGGCATAACGGCAGTGCATTTAGAAGAATTCCGTAATCTTATATTAGGTATAAAGTCGATTTAACATATTTAAGTTAATTAACCCCCTTTATCTTACTGAAGTCTACAAACGCCTTAACGTTATCATATATTTAGGTATAAAGTCGATTTTCTTGTATATAAACATTTAGCAATCGATAACGAAATGCTTTAAATCATTAGTTTAACATATTTAAGTTAAATAGCCTTCTTTAACGAAATGAAGGTGACATAAAGCCATGGCGGCATAACGACAGTACATTTGGAAGAATTCCGTAATCTTATGTTTTGGTATAAATTCGATTTTCTTGTATATATACATTTAGCTATCGATATCGAAATGCTTCAAATCATTAGTTTAATATATTTATGTTAATAAACCTTCTTTAACGAACGGAAGTTGGCTTAAAGCCATGGCGGCATAACTGCAGTGCATTTAGAAGAATTCCGTAAGCTTATATTTAGGTAAAAAGTCGAGTTTGTTGTACATACACATATAGCAATCGATATCGAAATGCTTCAAATCATTATTTTAACATATTTAAGTTAGTTAACCTTCTTTAACGTATTGAAGTTGATATAAAGCCATGGCGGCATAACGACAGTGCATTTAGAAGAATTCCGTAATCTTATATTTAGGTATAAAGTCGATTTTGTTGTAAATACACATTAGCAATCGATATCGAGATGGTTCAACTCATTAGTTTAACATATTTAAGTTAATTAACCTTATTTTTCCTACTGAAGTGTACGTAAAGCCATAACGGTATAACGGCAGTGCATTTGGAAGAATTCCGTAATCTTATATTTAGGTATAAAGTCGATTTTCTTTTATATACACATTTAGATATCGATATCGAAATCCCTTTTTTAACGTATTGAAGTTGATATAAAGCCACGGTGGCATATCGACAGTACATTTGGAAGAATTCCGTAATCATATATTCAGGTATAAAGTCGATTTTCTTGTATATATGCATTAAGCAAACGATATCGAAATGCTTCAAATCATTAGTTTAACATATCTAAGTTAATAAACCTTCTTAAACGAACTTAAGTTAACATAAAGCCATAAAGGCATAACGGCAGTGCATTTGGAAGAATTCCGTAATCTTACATTTAGGTATAAAGTCGATTTTGTTGTGTATATGCATTAAGCAATCGATTTTGAAATACTTCAAATCATTAGTTTAACATATTTAAGTTTATTAACCCTCTTTATTTTACTGAAGTTAAAACAAAGCCATGGCGGCACAACGGCAGTTCATGTAGAAGAATTCCCTAATCTTATATTTGGGTATAAAGTCGATTTTCTTGTATGTACACATTTAGCAATCGATATCGAAATGCCTCAAATCATTAGTTTAACATATTTAAGTTAATTAACCCCCTTTATCGTACTGAAAACCACAAACGCATTAACGGCATAACGGCAAAGCATTTAGAAGTATTCCGTAATCTTATATTTAGGTAAAAAGTCGATTTCTTGTTTATACTCATTTAGCAATCGATATCGAAATGCTTCAAATCATTAGTTTAACATATGTAAGTTATTTAACCCTCTTTATCTTACGGAAGTCTACAAACGCCTTAACGGCATAACGACAAAGCACTTAGAAGAGTTCCGTAATCTTATATTTAGATATAAAGTCGGTTTTCTTGTATATACTCATTTAGCAATCGATATCGAAATGCCTCAAATCATTAGTTTAACATATTTAAGTTAATTAACCCTCTTTGTGTTACTGAAGTCTACAAACGCCTTAATGGCATAACGGCAAAGCATTTAGAAGAATTCCGTAATCTTATATTTAGGTATAAAGTCGATTTTGTTGTTTATATGCATTTAGCAATCGATTTCGAAAATCTTCAAATCATTAGTTTAACATATTTAAGTTAATAAAGCTTCTTTAACGCACTGAAGTTAACACAAAGCCATGGCGGCATAACGGCAATTCATGTAGAAGAATTCCGTAATCTTATATTTAGGTATAAAGTCGATTTGCTTGTATATACACATTTAGCAATCGATATCGAAATGTTTCAAATCATTAGTTTAACATATTTAATTTAATTAACCCTCTTTATCTTACTGAAGTCTACAAACGCCTTAACGGCATAACGGCAGTGCATGTAGAAAAATTCCGTTATGATATATTTAGGTATAAAGTCGATTTTATTGTATATACACATCTAGCAATCGATATCGAAATGCCTCAAATCATTAGTTTAACATATTTAAGTTAATTAGCCCTCTTTATCTTACTGGAGTCTACAAACGCCTTTACGGCATAACGGCAAAGCATTTAGAAGAATTCCGTTATCTTATATTTAGGTCTAAAGTCGGTTTTCTTGTATATACTCATTTAGCAATCGATATCGAAATGCCTCAAATCATTAGTTTAACATATTTAAGTTAATTAACCCTCTTTGTGTTACTGAAGTCTACAAACGCCTTAATGGCATAACGGCAAAGCATTTAGAAGAATTCCGTAATCTTATATTTAGGTATAAAGTCGATTTTGTTGTTTATATGCATTTAGCAATCGATTTCGAAAATCTTCAAATCATTAGTTTAACATATTTAAGTTAATAAAGCTTCTTTAACGCACTGAAGTTAACACAAAGCCATGGCGGTATAACGGCAGTTCATGTAGAAGAATTCCGTAATTTTATATTTAGGTATAAAGTCGATTTTCTTGTATATACACAATAAGCAATCGATAACGAAATGCCTCAAATCATTAGTTTAATATATTTAAATTAATTAACCGTCTCTATCTTCCTGAAGTCTACAAACGCCTTAACGGCATAACGGCAAGGCATTTAGAAGAATTACGTAATCTTATATTTAGGTATAAAGTCGATTTTGTTGTATATACTCATTTAGCAATCGAAATCGAAATGCTTCAAATCATTAGTTTAATATACTTAAGTTAATAAAGATGATTTAACGCACTGAAATTAGCACAAAGCCATGGCGGCATAACGGCAGTGCATTTAGAAGAATTCTGTAAGCTTATATTTAGGTATAAAGTCGATTTTGTTGTATATACACATTTAGCAATCGATATCTAAATGCTTCAAATCATTAGTTTAACATATTTAAGTTAATTAACCTTTTTTTAGCGAATTTAAGTTGATATAAAGCCATGGTGGCATTACGATAGTACATTTGGAAGAATTCCGTACTCTTATATTTAGGTATAAAGTAGATTTTCGTGTATATATGCATTAAGCAATCGATATCGAAATGCTTCAAATAACTGGTTTAACATATTTAAGTTAATAAACCTTCTTTAACGCACTGAAGTCTACATAAAGCCTTAACGGTATAACGGCAGTGCATTTGGAAGAATTCCGTAATCTTATATTTATGTGTAAAGTCGATTTTCTTGTATATACACATTTAGCAATCGATATCGAAATGCCTCAAATCATTAGTTTAACATGTTTAAGTTAATTAACCCCCTTTATCTTACTGAAGTCTACAAACGCCTTAACCGCATAACGGCAGTGCATGTAGAAGAATTCCGTTATCATATATTTAGGTATAAAGTCGATTTTCTTGTATATACACATTTAGCAATTGAAATCGAAACGCTTCAAATCATTAGTTTAACATATTTAAGTTAATTAACCCTCTTTATCTTACTGAAGTCCACAAACGCCTTAACGCCATAACGGCAAAGCATTTAGAAGAATTCCGTAATCTTATATTTAGGTATAAAGTCGATTTTCTTGAATATTTGCATTTAGCAATCGATTTCGAAAATCTTCAAATCATTAGTTTAACATATTTAAGTTAATAAAGCTTCTTTAACGCACTGAAGTTAACACAAAGCCATGGCGGTATAACGGCAGTTCATGTAGAAGAATTCCGTAATTTTATATTTAGGTATAAAGTCGATTTTCTTGTATATACACATTAAGCAATCGATAACGAAATGCCTCAAATCATCAGTTTAACATATTCAAGTTAATTAACCCTCTTTATCTTACTGAAGTCTACAAACGCCTTAATGGCATAACGGC
>JAPZAG010002371.1:0-18154 GCA_027475135.1 Bactrocera correcta | reverse complement strand
TCCGGACAACATGACCTAGCCAGCGTAGCCGCTGTCTTTTAATTCGCTGAACTATGTCAATGTCGTCGTATATCTCGTACAGCTCATCGTTCCATCGAATGCGATATTCGCCGTGGCCAACGCGCAAAGGACCATAAATCTTTCGCAGAACCTTTCTCTCGAAAACTCGCAACGTCAACTCATCGGTTGTTGTCATCGTCCAAGCCTCTGCACCATATAGGAGGACGGGAATTATGAGAGACTTATAGAGTTTGGTTTTTGTTTGTCGAGAGAGGACTTTGCTTCTCAATTGCCTACTTAGTCCGAAGTAGCACCTGTTGGCAAGAGTTATCCTGCGTTGGATTTCTAGGCTGACATTGTTGGTGGTGTTTACGCTGGTTCCAAGATAGACGAAATTATCTACAACTTCAAAGTTATGACTGTCAACAGTGACGTGAGTGCCAAGTCGCGAGTGCGACGACTGTTTGTTTGATGACAGGAGATATTTCGTCTTGCCCTCGTTCACTGCCAGACCCATTTCTTTTGCTTCCTTGTCCAGTCTGGAGAAAGCAGAACTAACGGCGCGGGTGTTGAGGCCGATGATATCAATATCATCGGCATACGCCAGCAGTTGTACACTCTTATAAAAGATAGTACCCTCTCTGTTAAGTTCTGCAGCTCGAACTATTTTCTCCAGAAGCAGGTTGAAAAAGTCGCACGATAGGGAATCGCCTTGTCTGAAACCTCGTTTGGTATCGAACGGCTCGGAGAGGTCCTTCCCGATTCTGACGGAGCTTTTTGTGTTGCTCAACGTCAGTTTACACAGCCGTATTAGTTTTGCGGGGATACCAAATTCAGACATCGCGGCATAAAGGCAGCTCCTTTTCGTGCTGTCGAAAGCAGCTTTGAAATCGACGAAGAGGTGGTGTGTGTCGATTCTCCTTTCACGGGTCTTTTCCAAGATTTGGCGCATCGTGAATATCTGGTCGGTTGTTGATTTACCAGGTCTAAAGCCACACTGATAAGGTCCAATCAGTTTGTTGACGGTGGGCTTTAATCTTTCACACAATACGCTCGACAGAACCTTATATGCGATATTGAGGAGGCTAATCCCACGGTAGTTGGCGCAGATTGTGGGGTCTCCTTTTTTGTGGATTGGGCATAGCACACTTAAATTCCAATCGTTGGGCATACTTTCGTCCGACCATATTTTGCAAAGAAGCTGATGCATGCACCTTATCAGCTCTTCGCCGCCGTGTTTGAATAGCTCGGCCGGCAATCCATCGGCCCCTGCCGCTTTGTTGTTTTTCAGGCGGGCAATTGCTATTCGAACTTCTTCATGGTCGGGCAATGGAACGTCTGCTCCATCGTCATCGATTGGGGTATCGGGTTCGCTTTCTCCTGGTGTTGTGCGTTCACTGCCATTCAGCAGGCTGGAGAAGTGTTCCCTCCATAATTTAAGTATGCTCTGGGCATCGGTAACTAGATCACCTTTGCGGGTTCTACAAGAGTATGCTCCGGTCTTGAAACCTTCTGTAAGCCGCCGCATCTTTTCGTAGAATTTTCGAGCATTACCCCTGTCGGCCAGCTTATCAAGCTCTTCGTACTCACGCATTTCGGCCTCTTTCTTTTTCTGTCTACAAATGCGTCTCGCTTCCCTCTTCAACTCTCGGTATCTATCCCATCCCGCACGTGTTGTGGTCGATCGTAACGTTGCGAGGTAGGCAGCCTGTTTTCTCTCCGCTGCGACACGGCACTCCTCGTCGAACCAGCTGTTCTTTTGCACTTTCCGAAAACCAATGGTTTCGGTTGCAGCTGTACGTAAGGAGTTTGAAATGCCGTCCCACAGTTCCCTTATACCGAGTTGTTGACGAGTGCTCTCAGAGAGCAGGAGTGCAAGCCGAGTAGAAAAACGTTCGGCTGTCTGTTGTGATTGCAGCTTCTCGACGTCGAACCATCCTTGTGTTTGTTGGCGTGCGTTTTTTGCTGCACAGAGGCGGGTGCGTATTTTGGCTGCAACAATATAGTGGTCCGAGTCGATGTTAGGACCTCGGAGCGCACGCACATCTAAAACACTGGAGACGTGTCTTCCGTCTATCACAACATGATCGATCTGGTTGGTGGTTTTTCGATCTGGAGACAGCCAGGTAGCTTGATGTATCTTCTTATGCTGGAATCTAGTGCTACAGATAACCATATTTCGGGCCCCGGCGAAGTCGATCAGCCTCAGCCCATTTGGGGATGTTTCCTCGTGGAGGCTGAATTTACCGACCGTAGTGCCAAAGATACCTTCTTTGCCCACCCTGGCATTGA
Organism: Bactrocera correcta; assembly: GCA_027475135.1. Classification (NCBI taxonomy): domain Eukaryota; kingdom Metazoa; phylum Arthropoda; class Insecta; order Diptera; family Tephritidae; genus Bactrocera; species Bactrocera correcta. Next base: position 15,862 of record JAPZAG010002371.1, on the reverse strand, counting down.
AGTCGCCAAGCACGATTTTGACATCGTGGCGGGGGCATCTCTCATAAGTGCGCTCCAAGCACTCATAAAAGGCATCTTTGGTCACATCGTCCTTCTCTTCCGTCGGGGCGTGGGCGCAAATCAGCGATATGTTGAAGAACCTCGCTTTGATGCGGATTGTGGCTAGACGTTCATTCTCCGGAGTGAATGATAGTACTCGGCGACGGAGTCTCTCTCCCACCACGAATCCAACACCAAACTTGCGCTCCTTTATATGGCCACTGTAGTAAATGTCACAAGGACCTATTCGTCTCTGTCCTTGTCCCGTCCATCGCATTTCTTGGACGGCGGTGATGTCAGCCTTTATCTTTACGAGGACATCTACCAGCTGGGCAGCGGCACCTTCCCAATTAAGGGACCGGACATTCCAGGTGCATGCCCTCAAATCATAGCCCTTATTTCGTTTGCCATGGTCGTCATCAAAAGGGGGGTCACTCATCCGAGGCTTGTTGTTGTCTTTCATTGGGGGTGTTTTTTTACGTGGCGGGTCCCAAACCCAGCGCACAACCCTATGCAGGGGTGTTTCGCCTTCTCACTTTAGCTCGCCTTCAAACGGATGTTCTTAGGCTACCCAGAGGATACTTGGTCAAAGACCGGAAGTCGTGAGCTGCTTGAGTCATATGTAAAAGAATCGTTTCTGGCCACTCTCAAGTGAATGGCGATCAGAGAACTTTCCTCACTTGCGTGAACTTCTACACATGACTCCATCCTCCAAATCACGCTTTGCTCACCCTTAAATACAAATTATAAGCTATCAGCACAGGCATTTATACTAAATAGCCTAACTGATAATTTACCCTCATACCCCATAGATCCAAAGCAGTGTCTTAAAAATCTTGGATTCACTTTAGCCGACACCCAATTTCACAAACCCAGACCCGTGGATATATTAATCGGCAGTGATATTTATCCAAGTATTTTACTCAATGGAGTAAAGAGGAACATACTAGGTTCACTCTTAGCTCAAGAGACAGAATTCGGATGGATATTGTCCGGACCCATAACTCAACCCTCCCAAAATTCCGCCATAGTATCATTTCACAATAAAGTGAATCCCGAGAGTCTTCTCACACGTTTTTGGGAGGTGGAGGAAATCCCAAAGGAATCCGTAGTTTCCAAATCGGACCAAATTTGTGAGGAAATTTTCCAAAAAACTACCCGTAGTAACCCAGATGGGCGCTATATAGTAACCCTACCCTTCAAAGAACCCGACAATATTGATATCGGACAATCTAGACATATAGCGTTGGCCCAATTCCTCAGAAATGAACGAGCTTTACTTAAAAAACCCGAAGTGAAAGCAGAATACGACAAAGCAATCATGGAATATTTGGAACTCGGACAAATGAAGAAAATAGAATATGACCCTTCTGGAAAAGCGACCCAATATTATTTACCACACCACGCGGTCATTAAACCCGACCGTATAACCACGAAATTGCGTGTGGTATTTAATGCATCTTGCCCCACGTCAAATCACAAAAGCTTGAATGACGTCTTACATATCGGGCCTACTTTACAGAAAGATCTTGTTATTCTGATCACAAATTGGCGATTCTTCCAATTCGTTTTTAATGCGGATATTCAAAAAATGTACCGTCAAATACTCGTAGACCCTAAACACACTCGGTTCCAAAGGATACTATTTAGGAAGTCCCCAGAAGACACAATAGAAGACTTCGAATTGCAAACAGTCACGTTCGGCATAAATTGTGCGCCGTATTTAGCGATCCGTACCCTCATGAAGCTAGCCGATGATGTTGAAGAAACCCACCCATTAGCAGCCAAAATACTTCGCCAGGAAATGTATGTAGACGATGTTTTAGCTGGAGAACATGACCTGACCACGGCAAAGTCAGCACGAGATGAACTCATTTCCGCTCTGAAGACCCCAGGATTCGCTCTGCGAAAATGGACCTCCAATGACCCACACATTCTGAAAGGACTTCCACAGGATCATCTTTTAGAGACGGAAACACTCAACCTTTCGGAACCCGAGAACACCAAAACCCTAGGCATTCGATGGAACTCCAAAAAGGATTCATTTTTCTTCCTCGTCAACCCAATGGAGAAAAAACCCGCATACACCAAACGTGAAGTTTTATCAGCCATAGCAAAATTGTTTGACCCAGCCGGTTGGCTTAGTCCAATAATAATCACGGCAAAAATAATTATGCAACAAATATGGCTGGATAAAACTGACTGGGATGAAAGCCTGAAGCCCCTCACCCTTCATCGATGGAACAGCTTCGTAAAGGATTACGACAACATAAACAAAATTGAAATACCCAGGTGGACTCATTTTAACCCAACAGCCACCATTGAATTCCACGGTTTCTCTGATGCTTCAGAAAAAGCATATGCCGCGACACTTTATATAAGGGTTTCAGTTGGAGACAAAATATGGACAACTCTCTTAGTGTCCAAAACAAAAGTTGCTCCCATTAAAACCGTATCCCTACCCAGATTGGAACTCTGCGGAGCGGTTCTACTGGCTAACCTTTTTAACTCTACCCTAACCCAACTACACCTAACCCAATATAAAAATTATTTTTGGACTGATTCAACCATAGTTCTCGCTTGGTTAAACAAACCACCCTGTTCATGGACCACTTTCGTTTCACATCGAGTAGCTGCAATCACCGAGAAAGTGGGAGTCGATAAGTGGAACCATGTGGAAAGCCAAGACAATCCCGCAGACTTGGCAAGCCGAGGATGTACACCCACCGATCTATTGAATTGCAACCTCTGGTGGCATGGACCCCAATGGCTACAACACGAAAAGGAGCATTTTCCAGAATCGGAGAAAACATACAACACTACCGTTGAATTCAAACCCGTTAAGACGTTTGCGATAACCACCCAAGAGGATATACTCGAAAGGTTTTCCTCATTCCCCAGAGCAATTCGCGTTATCGCTTACCTATTCAGGTTTTGCGCAAATGCCTCACCAAGGAGGCGAGAAATTGTTTACTCAAGCCACGATATAACCCAGGAAGAGTTCAAAACAGCCCGAATAAAGTTAATCGTTCACACCCAAAAAACACATTTCAGAGAAGAATATGATGTCTTGACCCGTAAAACCCAAATACATAAGAAAAGTTCATTATTGACTTTAAATCCATTCATTGACCCTAAAGGAGTTATGCGAAGTGACGGAAGATTAACCAATTCCGCAGCACTATCATATAATGAGCGCCACCCTATCTTATTACCCTATAATAGTCGTTTGTCCAAACTACTCACCCAATTTACCCATCTAATAACCCTTCATGGCGGCAACCAGCTAGTATTACGACTTATGCGTTCTGAATTTTGGATACCGAAACTGAAAACACTCATCAAGTCTACCATTCATCAGTGCAAAACTTGCGTTTTGCACAAAAAGCGCAACACTACTCAGATTATGGCAGCACTACCCGCAGAACGTACCACCTTAACCCGTCCATTCGCAGCAACAGGAATCGATTTCGCCGGTCCCTACGACATAAAAAATTACACCGGCAGAGCATGTCTGATCACAAAAGGTTATGTATGCGTATTTGTTTGTTTTGCAACCAAAGCAATACATCTAGAGCCAGTGAGTGATCTCACCACCAACGTACTAATTTCGTAGGAGCGTCTAAACTTTTAATTAAAGATCGGCGAGAATTCATGAAGTCATTGAAAACTCAATTAACAAATAGTGAAGCACACCAAAACATCAACTGGCACTTTAATCCTCCAGGAGCTCCACACATGGGTGGACTCTGGGAAGCAGGAGTGAAAAGTTTAAAGAGCCACTTGAAAAAAGTGTCCCAGAACCAGAAATTCACTTTCGAAGAACTAGCTACCCTTTTAACTCGAATCGAAAGTTGCTTGAATTCTCGCCCTTTAAGCCCATTAAGTGAAGACCCAACAAATTTAGAACCTTTAACTCCAGGCCATTTCTTAATAGGTACCCCTTTATTAATCCCAGCAGAACCCAATTTAGAAGATGCACATCTAAGCATCGCACAAAGATGGCGGAAACTGAAGATACTCCATCAACACTTCTGCAAACGATGGAAAGAAGAATACCTGAAAGAACTCCACAAAAGATATAAATGGAAATACCCTCAACGCAACATAGACGTTAACGATATGGTAGTTATACGTCAAGAAACACTACCCCCAAATGAGTGGAGACTTGGTCGCATCGAAAAAACGTATCTAGGTGCAGACAATAAAGCAAGAGTAGTTGACATACGTACCTCTCAGGGAACAATTACCCGCCCAATAACCAAAATAGTCACTTTACCAAATAATTAATCTTATTTCCTTATAGTGACATGGCCCCTCAAAGCAGTACGAAGTCAATTTGCAGCCGCCAAAGCAGCCCCACATTCACTGTGCGATCACTTAGCGTGACCCGTAGTATCAGCCCACTCTCCGACGAAGGAACCCTGGCAAGACGCCTACATCGCTTTAAAGCGACCCTTTCCCCCATTCGAGAGGAGCGTGGAAATACGCATCGCACGGCCCGACGTACCATCAGCCTTTCCCCTATTCGGGAAGAACGAGGAAGTACCCATCGCACGGCTCGACGTGCTATCAGCCGTACATCAAAACGAACACACAAACACGTCGCCTGTGGATTGTGTAAAGAAGATCATAGACTGGTAACATGTTCAAAATTCACCAAAATGAACATCAAAGAAAAGTATAACGCAGTCATTAAGTATAAGTACTGCGTCAATTGCTTGGCCAGATCGCACTCCACCCAAAAGTGCACAAGTACAAAACGATGTGCCACATGTAATGGGGAACACCATTCAACCCTACATGGACACCCCAGGTTGTTCTGCAAGGAGCCAGAAAAAACATCAAAGAGCAAAGAGAGATTGCATAAACAAAACGACCTACCCACGTTACTGGCCAAGCCGACCCTCATACCAACAGTCATGATAAAAATTAAACATGATGGCAAATGGAATAAAATACGAGCCATAATCAACCCGACCCGAAAAGTGACTGTAATTGCCTCAGAGCTGGTACAGAGATTGAGGTTACCGAAAACGTACCTCGACTCGCATCGTATATGTAAAGTCGTCATAGGATCATTAACTGATTCCGACTGGCATGTCGAAGTTAACTGCCTATTGACGCATGATTTACCGACCCGACCCTATAATCGTGACTTAAGTGGCGAAATCATTAAGAAGTTCGACCACTTAGTCCTAGCCGACCCTACATTTTGGAAGAACGACAAAATCATGTTGGAACTAGGAGCTGACATCTACCCAAGAGTAATGAAACCCGGCATATTCAACCCCGATAACAGCACCGTGATCGCACAAAACACCGCACTCGGTTGGACTTTAACCGGTGCTTGTGCGATTTAAACCCCAAACACTGCAAGGCGGCCGGGATGTTCATACCAAATGAACACATCCCTGCATTGTCCTCCTAACTCGTCGAAATACGAATTAGAGGACAATGCAAAAAACACCCAACAGCGCCAATATAACAACGAAGAACCCAACAAAACACAATAAACCAAATAACCAAAGCGGACGGACATTCAGGCGCCAAGCAGCAGCAGTGCATCAGCAGTAACAACAACCACAACAGCAGTGTATCAGCAGCAACAACAACCACAGCAGCATCACAGTAGCAGAATCCAAAAACTCAACGCGGGAATAAATAACCACATCAGGTTTCATTTAATTTATTTATATTTATATATATATACATACCCACCCCTCAATTGTATACCCACAATTATATTTATTAACCCATATATGTACATACATATATTGTAATTATTTGAATATACACATCCGAATTGTTATCCAAACGCTAATAGTTTTTATTTTATTTGGCACACCGGCAAATATATCGTCGATAACCCCGACATTTTTATAATTTGCTTGCTCAAGAAATGCATTGGAAAAATGTTCTTGTAGCGCGATACACATGTGGAGTCGTCTTGCGGAAATATCAACTTTTCGTCATGAAAATTCTTAACAAAAGGAATGAGCTCACTATCCAGTAGATCAGTGTATACTTCGCAAAACATTTTAGTCGGTAAAAACGTATATAAGATTTGCCTTTAGAGCTAACAGCAGCCCATACCTCTTGGATATCTCTTGGACATCGTATACTTGTATGTATATCATGCTTCATAATGTGCTGAACACGCTGTCTAGTGATTGGTAGGCTTAATTCTACTTTTATCTGCCTGCTACTACTAATTCACTAATTGCTAAGCGATGAATACGTCTCTTGGTCTTCTTATAACCGACCAGTGACCAGTACGCTTAACCCATTCAGGACCAATGTGACGTAGACGTCACGACAGCCTAGCCCTTCTTTATTTGGCTTAAAAAGAAGAATGGCTAATGAAAATTTAATTTAAAATGCAACATAATCTCTTCTTAAGCGGTACCATCAAGTTTGCGTCAGTTGCAGTTAAGTTTTTTTGTGAATAGATACTTTGGCGTTAGTTTGGTTTTGTGTGTATATCGGAAACAAGAAAAATGTCGTGAAGGGCAAAGGCCAAAAAGTAAGTATATATATATTTTTTGCTTGCGTGCAACTAAAAACAAATAATCTATGTAGTATTACTAAAAAATATGTGTAGACAAATTACAAGTTATTGTGTTTTACTAGTGTTTGATTAAGTTTTTTATTGCTGTGACGTACACGTTACGTTGGTCCAAATACCCTAATAGTACATATATTGATTTGTTTATATTATTAGATGTTTCGAAAATACGGATGAAATGTTAGATTACCTAGAGAGTTTACAGAGTGACGATGAAGATATTGATAAAGTGTACCTAGAGCCGCCCGATGAAGGTCAAGTGTCCGATGAAGATTCAGGTGAAGAAAACTGCGGCGGCGCCATCGAAAATTTAAGCAAGAAGCAGTTGCAAGCGCCATATGAATTAGTGTGCACTACCAACGACGATGACATACCTGTAGACGATGCACTGAACAACACGGATGACGATATAGCGAATTTAATTGAAGATGTTCTTCAGAATTCGTTTCCAAACAGTGGAACAAATTTATTGACAGAATCTCCATCTTCCTCAATTCAACGACCACCAGAAATTCTGGAGGAAGAATCAATTATGCGTACGTCTAGCAAAACTCCTGATAAAATTCGTAGATACAGAAAGAGACACAATACTTCGAAACGAAACGGTCCTCGAGCGAAAATACAAAAAGTGCGGGCACCACAGTTAACTTGGGTTGAAAGCATCGCTGGTAAATCAATTGACAGATGTTAGTTCATGAATCCAATGCTTACTCGGTTCAAGTACAAGGTCAAAATCCCAACATTACCATAAATGAGATGAAGGTGTTTATTGGTATTATGACCAAAAAAAAGAGATTACTGGTGCGAAGATTCAGATATGCTGTGCTCTATGGTTAGCGAAAACATGCGACGCAATAGGTTCGAAATCATTTTTCGTTATATCCACTTCAAAGATAACAGCTTGGAAGATCGGAGGGACAAAATTTAAAAAAATCCGTCCAATTACTGATGCAGTGAAAAAGCATTGCCTCACAAATTTTCATCCTGAACAAGGTCTATCTTACGATGAGTCTATGGTAGAGTATTACGGTCGGCACGGTTGTAAGCAGTTTATTAGGAGAAAACCAATGCGTTTTGGATACAAGATGTGGTGTCTGAATACGCCCCAAGGATACCTTGTAAATTTTGAGATGTACCAAGGCAGTAATCCACGTATACCAGAAGAACATCCAAAAATGTACGGAAAGAAACTGCGGCATTGTTTTCCATGCTTGATGATCTAAATGACGAAAAAGGCAATTACCCCATTGCATATATTTTGATAATTTATTTACTTCAGTTTGTGTCTTGCTCGGATTGAAAGAGCGGAGCTACGATGGCACTGGAACAATGCGAGGAATTATGATTCCTAAGTCTTGCCCTTTGCCTGATAAAAAGGCTTTAAAAAAGAAACAACGTGGACACATAGAGACCATAAAAGTGGAAGGTGCAGAAATATACATAACCAAATGTACTGACAACTCTGTTGTTACTGTTGCTTCAACGACTTACGGAGGAACAGATCGAATGGATCAGAACGTAAATGCTTACAGAATTGCCGCTAAGGGCAAAATATGGTGGTGGTCTATATTTACGTGTCTTATAGACGTTTCAATTCAAAATGCTTGGATTCTACATCGGAAAAGCGGTTCAGGCATGACCCAAATTGATTTTCGTCGAGCAATTTCCAGACACAATTGTGGTAGTCTTGGCGTTAGAAAGCCACCTGGAGGTTTTCGAAGACCGAAACGTGAAGCTGAAAGTGCGAACAAAAGATACGATGGCATCGATCAATTTGTGGAGGTAGTTCCTGATAATAAACGTCGACGTTGTCAAGGTCATAATTGCAATACAGTGCGCATAACGATGTGTGGAAAATGCAATGTGGGCCTGTGTACTAAATGCTTTAAACGCTATCATTTTTTTAATGTTAAATAATCCTTTTTTACTCTTCCTTACTTTAACTCGAAATACGAATGTTCCTTTTTTATTTGAGTGAAATGTAAAATACAAAATAAAAAGTATGAGGACCAATGTGACCTATACGTCATAGGCTCCTGGCACGCCCCTTGTGAATATTTACATTTTTTCTTTTCGGATTTCAGTTTAGCAGCTCAAAATTAGTATGTACTATAAATTTCAATATTTTACGTAAATTTTAAGCGTTCTGTCCTTAATGGGTTAATGACACCATAGTTTTAAGTATTTTTCAAGTAATTTGAAACTATATTACGATGTCAGTTTACTCACGCATTAATTCGTCCAATGCTTATGTTGGCTTGGTGCATTATCCTATCCGCTCTTTATCCGATAGTTCTGTACCACGTGGCATTTTAACTATATAACTATTCCAAAATAAAAAATTATGTTTCTACGCACTAGATTTAATACCTATAACTTACATTCCAATTTTTTTACTTTAGTTAAAAAACACACTTTATGTGTTTCTCTGTTCAGCTGTCAGAGCACAAATAGATTAATTTGCTCATACTTGCATAATTACTTTCGATGAATAATACAAATCGCAATGACATTTTCAATTAATGTTAATACAAATGAGACGAATGAAAGAAGGCCAGACCTTATACACACATAAAATATGTCAACCGTGAATACTGAAAAAATTGACCATTATTAATTCACGAAATACACTGAAAAAAATTTTTACATTTGTCTTTCCGTGGCGAAGGATCTTAAGTAATCCCAAATGGAAACGCCCTTTACTATTAAGAACCAAGAGGAATATATCATAATTGAAAAAATATGGGGATGAATGAATAATCCATAGCCCAACGACGGATTTGTGGGAAGTGTGAGGATATCCTCACCAACGCCACAGATCGTGGTAACCGTGCTGATCAGCGGTAATTAAGTAAGTAGCTGATCGCAAACGGTCCCCACCGATGCTCGGGCGAGGTCGGAGGTAACAAATGCCCTCTCCCCGCATATTTGCTATGCCGATGAGTGACCAACACTTTAGAATTACTCGTGGGACCAACTATGAACAAAAACAATAACAACTGTTTCATTGACGAACACCGCAAAGTCTACAAGCACAACGGCAAACATTAACACTTGTTGGAATCCCAGAACATATTACGATGAAGAAAACTTTCTTGCCTCCAGTACCATCTAAAGTACACCAGCAACAAAAAAGGAGAATACGAACTAAACTTACAACCGTCGACCTACAAAGCAGGCAAGAGTACCAACTAGAGTATACTGGCATCCATGGGGAAGTACAGTGCAAGAAGAGCACGAAATTTTAAAATGAAACGAGGAAGAGCCGGTACCAGAAGGCATTTGATAAAGAGGAGTAAAGCCCCAGGCACAGTTGGCGGAAGAGTATGAGAATTTCCTGGAAAGGAAAAAACATGGCTTCAAACTGACGCTCATACCTGCAAAAGATATACTAAAGAGACCTCATGCTCGCAATTGGTTATCTTCTCTAGACGATTGCAGCTTAACCTAATAAGGTTCTATCGAAAAATGACGATAAGATCAGCTTCAGTATCCATAAAGTCAGAATGAAAATATTTCAAGGCGACAAAGCTGCTGATGAAGTTGATGAATATTTTTAAATGCAAATGATAAAGACATGACTTAGTTACATATATAAGTATAGTCGTTTTAAGAAGTAAATATAGATAGTAGATCTAAAATGAATGTAGTTTCACTCTGGTTTAGCTTACTTACACGACAGAGAAGTACCACCAGAATCACTAAAAGCTACCAACGAAGGAGAGCATATTCCAATAGGGAGTGTCTATCCCCAGAGGTGAGTCACTCTTATATTACATTCTAAATAGCAATTCAAGCAAAAGTAATAGAAGTAATAAGCCAACCTTCATTATTCCCAAGTAACAAGTAAAAAGGCTCTGACAGTATTCGACGCAGTACCCGCTGGGGGAAGCAGAGGAAGAGGAAGACCTCCACTCCGTTGGAAAGACCAAGTGGAGAAGGACCTGGCTTCGCTCGGAATATATTAGAAATATGAAAATGCTAAATATTTTAGACCCATTAGTCTTTAAGAGGAGGAGGACTTAAAGCGGTAGCATATGAAGACTAGGCCTTAACCCTAGTAAGATCTAAATAATATTCACACTAATACAACGAAAATACCTCAATTTCGCTTTCCAACACTCGGTAATTCTACAATTTCTCTCTGGCGCACGGTATAATATCTAGGGGAGTAGATTGACACTAAACTGAGCTGGAAAATGAATATAGGAATACGTACTAAAAAAGTTTAAATGGCATATTACACGTGTAAGAGAGAAACTGGGTCCTAAAAGCTAATATAGTCATGTGATGTATACGTCTTATTAGACCAATTCTTTCTGATCGAACAATGATCTGGTGGCATTAAAGAGAGAATATAATATCAGAAAATTAAATGGCATTCAGAGAGCAGCCTGTGCAGGGGTATTAAGTCATGTGCAACAGCTGCCAACAGATTTTTTCATACAAAAAGTAGCAACATTCTCTGCTATAAAAAAAGAGATAGGAAGCTGGAACATGAAAAAATATGGACAGAATAGATCGTCAAGGTTGGATTTTAATAGTGACTTCCTCTGGCGCGAATGGAGAAGGGGTTTAGGAAAGGGTCATCATTATATACTCACAGAATGAAAGTGGACAACGGTGTAGGAACGGGGTATACTCCGAAGATCTTGATATCTCTCTCTCTTTCTTTCTACCAAACTCAAACGAAAGTACTGGGTAGAGAGATGACCTGTGCAATTCTACTGAATAACTACGGGAGGGTACAGAGAGCCACCATATGTACACATAGCCAAACAGCAATGTTAGCCTTGTCATTGCCAAAGATAAACTCTAGGGTGGTCCACAAATGGTTTGAGTTGACTGACAGGTCAACTCCGCTTGCCGACAAACTGGAAAGAAGAAACATTTTCGGCACCGAAAAAGCAGACAAGCTGGCCTATTTTGACCAATATGAGGTATAGACAATACAGTGTCCGTTCGAAACGATCAAGGGGAGCTAAATAAGCCTAAATAAAGTCTAATGCAACATTTGCAATATAATTTTTTTATATATTGCTAAACATCATTTTATTTACTATTAAGTGTTAGTCTACTTCCCGTGATTTTGTACAAATATTTTAAATTCTAGAGCCTTGTTAAATGTATTTCGAATATTGCAATCTTTTATTTGTGCTTCACTTAACTTCGACAGTATCGCTCATACGAGTGTAATGTTTCCATTTAAAAACTACACTTTTACAAAGATCTAGAGTGGATTAATGTCTTTGATTAAAGTTTTCTTACTTTGGATCGTTTCTTTCTTTGGTATTGTTAAATATACTCTTTTAATTTTAAATAATTTGTTTGAAAACAAAATTTTTGATATTATCTGTCGAGCAGATTTACTATCATAGTGCAAAGATAATTGAATATTTCCCTTACGGCAGCTAGTTATCTCAGAAAATTCAGTCATCACAATCAAGGGTGTAGTTATGCGAATATCAACATATTACCTTATACATTCAGTTTTCTAGTCCATCTTCATGCAATTTTGGTTTCAATAGCCCTATTGATTGCGATTTATCACCATAACGCGTCTACGCGTCACCAGTGTTAATGTCAGAGAAGTGGTAAAAAAAAATATTTTAAAAGTGCATGTATGTATGTATGATTGAGAATTTGCTGAAGTCTTTTCTACTTGAATTTCAACAGCTACGTTTTCCGAGGGATAATCAATTCTCCAGTTAATTTTATTAATTTTTTTAGTTTCCCCTTGCCATTCAATTTGTGTTTTATATAAATCTTTATTCAATTTTTAATGCAAAATCACACCGGGCGGAAATTGAACTCTTGAAGGGATCAACGCCTCAGCTCATCAACGCGTTCACCGAAGGATGGCTTGAATAATTTACTCACTATTCTCGATGCATAGTTGGGTGCCCACTGAGTGGTGTGGTGTTGTTTTCGCAAACTAGTGTAACTAACACAGCAAAGCCATTTCCTGCTGTGCATTGCCGATGAGCAAATGGCAAGTACCCGCCTTTGCTTACTGTGATTGTTTTCCGCGCACAGCTTAGTTCAAACAATTGTTGCCCACACTTAGCCTTTAATGCTTAAAGCAGGAGCTACATGATGTCAGTATTTCACTTCTAATGATGATACTGTTCAAAATTGTTTAGCAAAATTAACAGAAACAAAAAAGGAGTAATGGGATGCAAAAGTGTTGTTGCTCGCAATTCAAATACTAAAATAAGTGAATGTAAAGGATGGATAAAATGTTAGCTGAAGGTTAGAAACTATTGAAAACTTTAACTTTGTTTAAATTTTATATACATACTAGCTGACCCCGCAACCGTTGTCCTGCGTGAAAATATGTGTTTTGAAATGAAAAGAAAGTTAAATTTATTATTTAATTTTTTTTCAATGCAATACAGCTTGATAAACAACATTTTTTGTTTCTGTTCCGGTGTACAGAAAAGATGGTTTCCCAACTCGTGAGCACGCCACGGCCTTGTGAAAAACATAGCATTTCCAAATTTACGCCACACACTATGCGAATATCCTTGTGTCTTGTCATCTCAAATGCAATTTTCACTGGAAACGGAATACGTTAAAACTGAAATGGCAAATCGATAGAACTCAAAGGAATTCGTAGAATCAAGCATTCTGCTCCTTGTATTCGATAGGTGCGTCACAATCAGTCAGATTCCATTACACAGTTGACATGCCAAGCCTCTCCGAAGAATTTAGAAATTCCAATGGATAATTCATTCATTTTCAAGGCGAATCATCGATTTGTTTGAGCGCAAGTCTCCCGGAATTTGACTTTGAATCTTCCAGTTTAAGTCAACAATATCGGTATTTTTGGCAGCTTACATTGCGCGTACACTTAAGGAATCATAGTTACGATGAGTTCATATTTCGTGAACTGATAAACGGCAGACGGAATTGATATCAAACCACCGGAAGTATCAACTGCAATTGATCCATTTCCAATTTTTAGCGAAGACAGTGTAAAATGTCCTAGCAATTTCATTTTTGTTCGTATCGCATAATTGACGCGGATTTGAAGGGTGGTATGTCCAAATAATTATCGCGAAAAGTGTGCGAACTTCATTTGAATTCCAGTGATTATCATTTTCCAGCAATTGTAATTGCTAGCTTGCTTCCCACAAAGTTGCACACACCGTATCATTCACAGTACGCAATGACTCAAATGAAGTTGAATCGCGAACATTTATCAATAGAAACCGAAGGTAAAAACAAACGTCGTTTTTCGGGTAGATTGTGTAAATTCGTCCCAATGCATTATTTGATAACACACCTGGATGTCCATCTACTGGTTGACCTTGCTTTCTGCGTAATTATTTCTTCAACGATGCATTCCATGTATAATATCAAGATATTTCCGAATGTTTCGCGAACGGATCTCTAACGAAAGTTGAGCAAAAATTCGTAAATATTAATTTTGTTGCTGGCGGTGTTTTCATTGACTGTACTGTATTCCCTGGGTTGAAGTACACACTTTGGCATTCTCCAAATTAACTGTGAGACGCACAACAGCCGGAAAACGTTCATGAATTGCAGAAGTAAATGACCTACAAAGCGCTTTATTGCAGTCGATGTATCAGCCGTATCTTTCAAGTCCAATAACCCCCATGTTGCTTCCTATGGTGACGTACTTTCAAAAGTACTTTATCGATTACACCAAACTGCAATACTAAACACTGATATGAGTTTTTAATATAAATTATGGGGAATATAGTACGATCCATGTGTTGTCAACTTCGATATTCACTCTTCTAAATTGAATGCTGAATGTTCTGCCATTGTCGTCTGGTGAGCGACGCCGATAGAGTGGATATCCCTCATTTCTAGTTTGCGTTTCGGAAAGAAACGTGGATACTGTTTCGTGCATTTATTGTCAGATATACAAACCGAATTGGGATTGTGGTGTCCGTAAGGTCCATGAACCATATTGGGATTCATCACTTTGTATAATACTGCACCTTTCTCTGCATCAGGAACTTCCACGTGACTGAATGATTTCATCAATTTGATTTGGTGTAACCACCATCCACCATCCAAAGAAGAATGTGTGCATGCGGCAAACCTCTCTTTTGCCACTCAACCATCGAAGCTGTTGCTTGAAAAGTCTTGCTGTTACATCGAGACGATCGCTTACTGATTGACCGCGATCCATAATACCGCACGCATGTCATCGCATCCTGGGAGTACTCGGTCATGTGCCTTGGACTGCTAATGTGTGTTGATGCCAAAAAGAACGCCGACCGATATTAGCGCGACCTCTTCGTGGCATCGTAACAAATTTCAATCTGTAATTGATCACTTTATGTGCAACACACATAACGTTTTCACTGAATAATTTTCAAAATTTTTTGAAGCAAACGACAAATTTTAACTATTCAAATAATTGGAAAACAAAACAAAAAAATTGAAAAAAAAATTTGTATGGAAAAAATTAACTTTTTGGAAATTTCCAATTTTCCAACTTTTCCTCACGAAATGCATACAGCTTTTTTTATTTCTAAAGCTTCCCCGATCCAAACAGAACATTCTCTGAAAATTTTATTAAAATTGGTTCAGTCGTTCCCTTAGCGTTACTAATAAACAAACATTCATTCGTTTGTATGGAAAAAAGATAAGGACTGTTTTCAGGGGGTTTCCGGCAATTATTCGAATTTTTCTTGCTGTAAAAACCATATTTGAACCTCAACGAACATTTAGAAAAAAGAATTGGTCAAATTGGTCCAGGCGTTGTTGAGTTATGCGCTTACCAACACATTTTGCGATTCATTTTTATATATAAGATGTATCTATTAACACTTGTCATTAAAATGTACTTAATAGCTTTTATTTATTAAATGATCAAAACGTATATGATTTATATTTATTAACAAAGTGATTTTGCGATTAAGATTGAGATTAAAAACGACTTAAAAAAATAATCCTTGGTTATCCGTTGAGGTAACAACTCCTATTGATGTTGAAAAACCACGCTAATATCAAACGGCACCGCTATACGAGACCACTTAATGCTGAATTGGATGCATTCATAATTTGCTGAATGGAATGTTGAATAGAAGTGTGCAATTCAACAATAGGATATGACACATGTATGTATGTATGTATATTACGTATGGTAATCAGAATATTACTTAATGATCAAATATAACAGAAATAGCCTTGAAGGTAAACAAGTTTAATAATAGTGAATATATGGAAAATTCGAGAAACATAAATTATAATTGCAATTAAAGCTTCCTGTTA
>JAPZAG010002370.1:0-18186 GCA_027475135.1 Bactrocera correcta | reverse complement strand
TGAATTTGTATATACAAGAAAATCGACTTTATACCTAAATATAAGACTACGGAATTCTTCCAAATGTACTAACGTTATGCCGCCATGGCTTTATATCAACTTCAATACGTTAAAGAAGCTTAATTAACTTAAATATGTTAAACTAATGATTTGAAGCATTTCGATATCGCTTGCTAAATGTGTACGTACAAGAAAATCAAATTTATACCTAAATATAAGATAACGGAATTCTTCTAAATGCACTGCCGTTATGCCGTTAAGGCTTTATGTAGACTTCAGTAAGACAGAGAGGGTTAATTAACTTGAATATGTTAAACTAATGATTTGAAGCATTTCGATATCGATTGCTAAATATGTAAATACAAGAAAATTGACTTTATACCTAAATATAAGAATACGGAATTCTTCTAAATGCACTGCAGTTATACCGTTAAGGCTTTTTGTTAACTTCAGTGCGTTAAAGAAGCTTTATTGACTTTAATATATTAAACTAATGATTTGAAGCATTTCGATATCGATTGCTAAATGAGTATATACACGAAAATCTTCTTTATACCTAAATATAAGATTACGTAATTCTTTTAAATGCACTGCCGTTATGCCGTTAAGGCTTTTGTAGACTTCAGCAAAATAAAGATGTTTAATTAACTTAAATATAGTAAACTAATGATTTGAAGCATTACGATATCGATTGCTAAATGTGTATATACAAGAAAATCGACTTTATACATAAATATAAGATAACGTAATTCTTCTAAATACACTGCCGTTATGCCGTTATGGCTTTATATAAACTTCAGTACGTTAAAGAAGTTTAATTTACTTAAATATGCTAAACTAATGATTTGAAGCATTTCGATATTGATTGCTTAATGTGTATATACAATAAAACCGACTTTATACCTAAATATAAGATTACGGAATTCTTCTACATGCACTGCAGTTATACCGTTAAGGCTTTATGAAGACTTCAGTGCGATTAAGAAGGTATATTAACTTAAATATGTTAAACTAATGAATTGAAGCATGTCGATACAAGAAAATCGACTTTATACATAAATATAAGATAACGTAATTCTTCTAAATGCACTGCCGTTATACCGCCATGGCTTTATATCACCTTCATTACGTTAAAGAAGGTTAATTATTCTAAATATGTTAAACTAATGATTTGAAGAATTTCGATATCGATTGCTAAATGTGTATGTACAAGAAAATCGATTTTATATCTAAATATAAGATTACGTAATTCTTCTAAATGCACTGCCGTTATGCCGTTAAGGCTTTTGTAGACTTCAGTAAAATAAAGATGTTTAATTAACTCAAATATAGTAAACTAATGATTTGAAGCATTTCGATATCGATTGCTAAATGTGTATATACAACAGAATCGACTTTGCACTTAAATATAAGATTACGGAATTCTTCTACATGCACTGCCGTTATGCCGCCGTGGCTTTATGTTAACTTCAGTACGTTAAAGAAGCTTTATTAACTTAAATATATCAAACTAATGATTTGAAGCATTTCGATTTCGCTTGCTAAATGTGTATATACAAGAAAATCGAATTTATACTTAAACATAAGATTACGGAATTCTTCCAAATGTACTGTCGTTATGCCGTTATGTCTTTATATAAATTTCAGTACGTAAAAGAAGTTTAATTTACTTAAATATGCTAAATTAATGATTTGAAGCATTTCGATATTGATTGCTAAATTTGTATGTACAAGAAAATCGATTTTATACCTAAATAAAATTTTACGGAATTCAGCCAAACATACTGCCGTTATGCCGTTATGGCTTTATGTAAACTTCAGTAAGATAGAGGGGGCTAATTAACCTAAATATGCTAAACCAGTTATATGAAGCATTTCGATATCGATTGCTTAATGTGTATATATAACAAAATCGACTTTATACCTAAATATAAGATTACGGAATTCTTCTAAATGCACTGCCGTTATGTCGCCATGGCTTTATGCCAACTTCCGTTCGTTAAAGAAGGTTTATTAACTTAAATATGTTAAAGTAATGATTTGAAGCATTTCGATATCGATTGCTAAATATGTATATACAAGAAAATCGACTTTATACCTAAATATAAGATAACTGAATTCTTCTAAATGCACTGCCGTTATGCCGTTGTGGCTTTATGTTAACTTCAGTTCGTTAAAGAAGGTTTATTAACTTAAATATGTTAAACTAATGATTTGAAGCATTTCGATATCGCTTGCTAAATGTGTATATACAAGAAAATCGACTTTATACCTTTGTATAAGCTAACGGAGTTCTTCTAAAAAGCTTTATTAACTTAAATATGTTAAACTAATGATTTAACGCATTTCGATATCGATTGCAAAATGAGTATATACAAGAAAATCGACTTTATACCTAAATATAAGATAACGGAGTTCTTCTAAATGCAGTGCAGTTATACCGTTAAGGCTTTATGTAGACTTCAGTGCGTTAAAGAAGGTTTATTAACTTAAATATGTTAAACCAGTTATCTGAAGCATTTCGATATCGATCGCGAAATATATATATACAAGAAAATCGACTTTATACCTAAATATAAGATTAGGGAATTCTTCCAAATGTACTGTCGTTAAGCCGCCATGGCTTTGTAACAACTTCAATACGTTAAAGAAGGTTAATTATTTTAAATATGTTAAACTTATGGTTTCAAGCATTTCGATATCGACTGCTTAATGCATATATACCAGAAAATCGACTTTATACCTAAATATGAGAATACGGAATTCTTCCAAATGTACTGTCGTTATGTCGCCATGGCTATATGCCAACTTCAGATCGTTAAAGAAGGTTTATTAACTTAAATATGTTAAACTTATGAGATGAAGCATTTCGATATCGATTGCTAAATGTGTATATACAACAAAATCGATTTTTACCTTAATAGAAGATTACGGAATTCATCCAAGTGCACTGCCGTTATACCGTTATGGGTTTCTGTAAACTTCAGTAAGATAAAGAAGGTTAATTAACTTAAATATGTAAAACTAATGATTTGAAGCATTTCGTTATCGATTACTAAATGTGTATATACAAGAAAACCGACTTTATACCTAAATATAAGATAACTGAATTCTTCTAAATGCACTGCCGTTATGCCGCCATGTCTTTATATTAACTTCAGTTCGTTAAAGAAGGTTTATTAACGTAAATATGTTAAAGTAATGATTTGAAGCATTTCGATATCGATTGCTTAATGCGTATATTTATACAACAAAATCGACTTTATACCTAAATATAAGATTGCGGAATTCTTCTAAATAAACTGCCGTTATGCCGCCGTGGCTTTATATCAACTTCAATACGTTAAAAAAGGTTAATTAACTTAAATATGTTAAACTAATGATTTAAAGCATTTCGATATCGATTGCTAAATATGTATATACAAGAAAATCGACTTTATACCTAAATATAAGATAACTGAATTCTTCTAAATGCACTGCCGTTATGCCGCCATGTCTTTATATTAACTTCAGTTCGTTAAAGAAGGTTTATTAACGTAAATATGTTAAAGTAATGATTTGAAGCATTTCTATATCGCTTGCTAAATGTGTATATACAAGAAAATCGAATTTATACTTAAACATAAGATTACGGAATTCTTCCAAATGTACTGTCGTTATGCCGCCATGGCTTTATATCAACTTCAATACGTTAAAGGAGGTTAATTAACTTAAATATGTTAAACTAATGACTTGAAGCATTTCGATATCGATTGCTTAATGCGTATATTTATACAACAAAATCGACTTTATACCTAAATATAAGATTGCGGAATTCTTCTAAATGAACTGCCGTTATGCCGCCGTGGCTTTATATCAACTTCAATACGTTAAAAAAGGTTAATTAACTTAAATATGTTAAACTAATGATTTAAAGCATTTCGATATCGATTGCTATATGTATATATACAACAAAATCGACTTTATACCTAAATATAAGATAACGGAATTCTTCTAAATGCACTGCCGTTATGCCGCCATGGCTTTATATCAACTTCAATACGTTAAAGAAGGTTAATTAACTTAAATATGTTAAACGAATGATTTGAAGCATTTCGGTATCGATTGCTAAATGTGTAAATACAAGAAAATCGAATTATACCTTAGTATAAGCTAACGGAGTTCTTCTAAAAAGCTTTATTAACTTAAATATGTTAAACTAATGATTTAAAGCATTTCGATATCGATTGCAAAATGAGTATATACAAGAAAATCGACTTTATACCTAAATATAAGATTACGGAATTCTTCCAAGTGCACTGCCGTTATACCGTTATGGCTTTATGTAAACTTCAGTAAGATTAAGAAGGTTAATTAACTTAAATATGTTAAACTAATGACTTGAAGCATTTCGTTATCGATTGCTAAAAGTGTATATACAAGAAAATCGACTTTATACCTAAATATAAAATTACGGAATTCTTCTAAATGCACTGCCGTTATGCCGCCATGGCTTTATATTAACTTCAACACGTTAAAGAAGGTTAATTAACTTAAATATGTTAAACTAATGATTTGAAGCATTTCGATATCGCTTGCTAAATGTGTATATAAAAGAAAATCGAATTTATACCCAAACAAGATTACGGAATTCTTCCAAATGTGCTGTCGTTATGCCGCCATGGCTTTATATCAACTTCAATACGTTAAAGAAGGTTAATTAACTTAAATATGTTAAACTAATGATTTTAAGCATTTCGATATCGATTGCTAAATGTGTATGTACAACAAAATCGTCTTTATACCTAAATATGTCAACTTCAGTTCGCTAAAGGAGGTTTATTAACTTAAATATGTTAAACCAGTTATCTGAAGCATTTCGATATCGATTGCGAAATATATATATACAAGAAAATCGACTTTATACCTAAATATAAGATTACGGAATTCTTCCACATGTACTGCCGTTATGCCGCCATGGCTTTATATCGCCTTCAATACGTTAAAGAAGGTTAATTATTTTAAATATGTTAAACTAATGGTTTGAAGCATTTCGATATCGATTGCTAAATGTGTATATACAAGAAAATCGACTTTATACCTAAATATAAGATTACGTAATTCTTCTAAATGCTTTGCCGTTATGCCGTTAAGGCGTTTGTGGACTTCAGTAAGATAAAGAGGGTTAATTAACTTAAATATGTTAAACTAATGATTTGAAGCATTTCGATATCGCTTGCTAAATGTGTACATACAAGAAAATCAAATTTATACCTAAATATAAGATAACGGAATTCTTCTAAATGCACTGCCGTTATGCCCTTAAGGCTTTATGTAGACTTCAGTAAGACAGAGAGGGTTAATTAACTTGAATATGTTAAACCAGTTATTTGAAGCATCTCGATATCGATTGCTAAATATGTAAATACAAGAAAATCGACTTTATACCTAAATATAAGAATACGGAATTCTCATAATGCACTGCAGTTATACCGTTAAGGTTTTATGAAGACGTCAGTGCGTTAAAGAAGGTTTATTAACTTAAATATGTCAAACTAATGACTTGAAGCATTTCGTTATCGATTGCTAAATATGTAAATACAAGAAAATCGACTTTATACCTAAATATAAAATTACGGAATTCTTCTAAATGCACTGCCGTTATGCCGCCATGGCTTTATATTAACTTCAATACGTTAAAGAAGGTTAATTAACTAAAATATGTTAAACTAATGATTTGAAGCATTTCGATATCGATTGCTATATGTACATATACAAGAAAATCGACTTTATACCTAAATATAAGATAACGGAATTCTTCTAAATGCACTGTCGTTATGCCGTTAAGGCTTTATGTAGACTTCAGTAAGATAGAGAGGGTTAATTAACTTAAATATGTTAAACTAATAATTGGAAGCATTTCAAAATCGATTGCTAAATAAATATAAATTTCGGTACGTTAAAGAATTTTAATTTATTTAAATATGCTAAACTAATGATTTGAAGCATTTCGATATCGATTGCTTAAGGTGTATGTACAAGAAAATCGATTTTATACCCAAATATAAGACTTCGGAATTCTTCCAAATGTACTAACGTTATGCCGCCATGGCTTTATATCACCTTCAATACGTTAAAGAAGGTTAATCACTTTAAATATGTTAAACTAATGGTTTGAAGCATTTCGATATCGATTGCTTAATGTGTACATAAAAGAAAATCGACTTTACACCGAAAAATAAAATTATAACTTTACGGAATTATTCTAAATGCACTGGCGTTATACCGTTAAGGCTTTATGTAGACTTCAGTAAGCTAAAAAGCGTTTATTATCTTAATATGTTAAACTAATGATTTGAAGCATTTCGATATCGATTGCTGAATTTGTATATACAAGAAAATCGACTTTATACCTAAATATAAGACTACGGAATTCTTCCAAATGTACTAACGTTATGCCGCCATGGCTTTATATCAACTTCAATACGTTAAAGAAGCTTAATTAACTTAAATATGTTAAACTAATGATTTGAAGCATTTCGATATCGCTTGCTAAATGTGTACGTACAAGAAAATCAAATTTATACCTAAATATAAGATAACGGAATTCTTCTAAATGCACTGCCGTTATGCCGTTAAGGCTTTATGTAGACTTCAGTAAGACAGAGAGGGTTAATTAACTTGAATATCGATTTCGATATCGATTGCTAAGTATGTAAATACAAGAAAATTGACTATATACCTAAATATAAGAATACGGAATTCTTCTAAATGCACTGCAGTTATACCGTTAAGGCTTTTTGTTAACTTCAGTGCGTTAAAGAAGCTCTATTGACTTTAATATATTAAACTAATGATTTGAAGCATTTCGATATCGATTGCTAAATGAGTATATACACGAAAATCGACTTTATACCTAAATATAAGATTACGTAATTCTTCTAAATGCACTGCCGTTATGCCGTTGTGGCTTTATGTTAACTTCAGTTCGTTAAAGAAGGTTTATTAACTTAAATATGTTAAACTAATGATTTGAAGCATTTCGATATCGATTGCTAAATATGTATATACAAGAAAATCGACTTTATACCTAAATATAAGATAACTGAATTCTTCTAAATGCACTGCCGTTATGCCGTTGTGGCTTTATGTTAACTTCAGTTCGTTAAAGAAGGTTTATTAACTTAAATATGTTAAACTAATGATTTGAAGCATTTCGATATCGCTTGCTAAATGTGTATATACAAGAAAATCGACTTTATACCTTTGTATAAGCTAACGGAGTTCTTCTAAAAAGCATTATTAACTTAAATATGTTAAACTAATGATTTAACGCATTTCGATATCGATTGCAAAATGAGTATATACAAGAAAATCGACTTTATACCTAAATATAAGATAACGGAGTTCTTCTAAATGCAGTGCAGTTATACCGTTAAGGCTTTATGTAGACTTCAGTGCGTTAAAGAAGGTTTATTAACTTAAATATGTTAAACCAGTTATCTGAAGCATTTCGATATCGATCGCGAAATATATATATACAAGAAAATCGACTTTATACCTAAATATAAGATTAGGGAATTCTTCCAAATGTACTGTCGTTAAGCCGCCATGGCTTTGTAACAACTTCAATACGTTAAAGAAGGTTAATTATTTTAAATATGTTAAACTTATGGTTTCAAGCATTACGATATCGACTGCTTAATGCATATATACCAGAAAATCGACTTTATACCTAAATATGAGAATACGGAATTCTTCCAAATGTACTGTCGTTATGTCGCCATGGCTATATGCCAACTTCAGATCGTTTAAAGAAGGTTTATTAACTTAAATATGTTAAACTTATGAGATGAAGCATTTCGATATCGATTGCTAAATGTGTATATACAACAAAATCGATTTTTACCTTAATAGAAGATTACGGAATTCATCCAAATGCACTGCCGTTATACCGTTATGGGTTTCTGTAAACTTCAGTAAGATAAAGAAGGTTAATTAACTTAAATATGTAAAACTAATGATTTGAAGCATTTCGTTATCGATTACTAAATGTGTATATACAAGAAAACCGACTTTATACCTAAATATAAGACTACGGACTTCTTCTAAATGCACTGCCGTTTATGCCGGCATGGCTTTATATCAACTTCAATACGTTAAAGAAGGTTAATTAACTTAAGTATGTTAAACTAATGATTTGAAGCATTTCGATATCGCTTGCTAAATGTGTACATACAAGAAAATCAAATTTATACCTAAATATAAGATAACGGAATTCTTCTAAATGCACTGCCGTTATGCCGTTAAGGCTTTATGTAGACTTCAGTAAGACAGAGAGGGTTAATTAACTTGAATATCGATTTCGATATCGATTGCTAAGTATGTAAATACAAGAAAATTGACTATATACCTAAATATAAGAATACGGAATTCTTCTAAATGCACTGCAGTTATACCGTTAAGGCTTTTTGTTAACTTCAGTGCGTTAAAGAAGCTCTATTGACTTTAATATATTAAACTAATGATTTGAAGCATTTCGATATCGATTGCTAAATGAGTATATACACGAAAATCGACTTTATACCTAAATATAAGATTACGTAATTCTTCTAAATGCACTGCCGTTATGCCGTTAAGGCTTTTGTAGACTTCAGCAAAATAAAGATGTTTAATTAACTTAAATATAGTAAACTAATGATTTGAAGCATTACGATATCGATTGCTAAATGTGTATATACAACAAAATCGACTTTATACTTAAATATAAGATTACGGAATTCTTCTACATGCACTGCCGTATTGCCGCCATGGCTTTATGTTAACTTCAGTGCGTTAAAGAAGCTTTATTAACTTAAATATATTAAACTAATGATTTGAAGCATTTCGATATCGATTGCTAAATGAGTATATACAATAAAACCGACTTTATACCTAAATATAAGATTACGGAATTCTTCTACATGCACTGCAGTTATACCGTTAAGGCTTTATGAAGACTTCAGTGCGTTTAAGAAGGTATATTAACTTAAATATGTTAAACTAATGATTTGAAGCATGTCGATACAAGAAAATCGACTTTATACATAAATATAAGATAACGTAATTCTTCTAAATGCACTGCCGTTATACCGCCATGGCTTTATATCACCTTCATTACGTTAAAGAAGGTTAATTATTTTAAATATG
Organism: Bactrocera correcta; assembly: GCA_027475135.1. Classification (NCBI taxonomy): domain Eukaryota; kingdom Metazoa; phylum Arthropoda; class Insecta; order Diptera; family Tephritidae; genus Bactrocera; species Bactrocera correcta. The sequence goes on along the minus strand of JAPZAG010002370.1, from coordinate 9,018 downwards.
TTAAACTAATGATTTGAAGCATTTCGATATCGATTGCTAAATGTGTATATACAACAGAATCGACTTTGCACTTAAATATAAGATTGCGGAATTCTTCTACATGCACTGCCGTTATGCCGCCGTGGCTTTATGTTAACTTCAGTGCGTTAAAGAAGCTTTATTAACTTAAATATATCAAACTAATGATTTGAAGCATTTCGATATCGGATGCTAAATTTGTATATACAGCAAAATCGACTTTATACTTAAATATAAGATTAAGGAATTCTTCTAAATGCACTGCAGTTATACCGTTAAGGCTTTATGTGAACTTCAGTAAGATAAAGAAGGTTAATTAACCTAAATATGCTAAACCAGTTATTTGAAGCATTTCGGTATCGATTGCTAAATGCGTATATACAACAAAATCGAATTTATACCTAAATATAAGATTACGGAATTCTTCTAAATGCACTGTCGTTAGGCCGCCATGACTTTATATCATCTTCATTACGTTAAAGAAGGTTAATTATTTTAAATATGTTAAACTAATGATTTGAAGAATTTCGATATCGATTGCTAAATGCGTACATACAACAAATTCGGCTTTATATCTAAATATAAGATTACGGAATACTTCGAAATACACTGCCGTTATGCCGTTATGGCTTTATATAAATTTCAGTACGTTAACGAAGTTTAATTAACTTAAATATGTAAAACTAATGATTTGAAGCATTTCGTTATCGATTACTAAATGTGTATATACAAGAAAACCGACTTTATACCTAAATATAAAACTACGGAATTCTTCTACATGCACTGCCGTTATGCCGCCATGGCTTCATGTCACCTTCGGTAGGTTAAAGAAAGTAATTCACCTTAAATATGTTAAACTAATGATTTGAAGCATTTCGATATCGATTGCTAAATGTGCTAGTACAAGAAACTTGACTTTATACATAAACATAGGATAACGGAATTCTTCCAAATGCACTGCCGTTATACCGCCATGGCTTTATGTTAACTTCAGTTAGTTAAAGAAGGTTTATTAACTTAACTATGTTAAACCAGTTATTAGTCAGTATTACGGAATTCTTCCAAATTACTGTCGTTATGGCGCCATGGCTTTATTTCACCTTCAATACGTTAAAGATGGTTAATTAACTTAAATATGTTAAACCAATGATTTGAGGCATTTCGCTATCGATTGCTAAATATGTATATACAAGAAAATCGACTTTATAGCTAAATATAAGATTACGGAATTCTTCTAAATGCACTGCCGTTATGTAGTTATGGCTTTATATCAACTTCAGTTAGTTAAAGAAGGTTTATTAACTTAAATATGTTAAACTAATGATTTGAAGCATTTCGATATCGATTGCTAAATGAGTATATACAAGAAAATCGACTTTATACCTAAATATAAGATTACGTAATACTTCTAAATGCTTTGCCGTTATGCCGTAAAGGCGTTTGTAGACTCCAGTAAGATAAAGAGGGCTAATTAACTTAAATATGTTAAACTAATGATTTGAGGCATTTCGATATCGATTGCTAAATGTGTATATACAAGAAAATCGACTTTATACCTAAATATATGATAACGGAATTCTTCTACATGCACTGCCGTTATGCCGTTAAGGCGTTTGTAGACTTCAGTAAGATAAAGAGGGTTAGTTAACTTTAATATGTTAAACTAATGATTTGAAGCACTTCGATATCGATTGCTAAATGTGTATATACAAGAAAATCGACTTAATATCTAAATATAAGAATTCGGAATTCTTCCAAATGTACTGTCGTTATGTCGCGATGGCTTTGTATCATCTTCAATACGTTAAAGAAGCTTTATTAACTTAAATATGTTAAACTAATGATTTGAAGATTTTCGAAATCGATTGCTAAATGCATATATACAACAAAGTCGACTTAATACCTAAATATAAGATTACAGAATTCTTCTACATGCACTGCCGTTATGCCGCCATGGCTTTGTGTTAACTTCGGTTTAAAGTAGGTTTTTTAACTTAACTATGTCAAACTAATGATTTGAAGCATCCAGTAAGATAAAGAGGGCTAATTAACTTAAATATGTTAAACTAATGATTTGAGGCATTTCGATATCGATTGCTAAATGTATATATACAAGAAAATCGACTTTATACCTAAATATATGATAACGGAATTCTTCTACATGCACTGCCGTTATGCCGTTAAGGCGTTTGTTGACTTCAGTAAGATAAAGAGGGTTATTTAACTTAAATATGTTAAACTAATGATTTGAAGCACTTCGATATCGATGGCTAAATGTGTATATACAAGAAAATCGACTTAATATCTAAATATAAGATTACGGAATTCTTCCAAATGTACTGTCGTTATGTCGCCATGGCCTTATATCACCTTCAATACGTTAAAGAAGCTTTATTAACTTAAATATGTTAAACTAATGATTTGAAGATTTTCGAAATCGATTGCTAAATGCATATATACAACAAAATCGACTTAATACCTAAATATAAGATTACGGATTTCTTCTACATGCACTGCCGTTATGCCGCCATGGCTTTGTGTTAACATCGGTTTAAAGTAGGTTTTTTAACTTAAATATGTCAAACTAATGATTTGACGCATTTCGATATCGATTGCTAAAAGAGTATATACAAGAAAATCGACTTTTTACCTAAATATAAGATTACGGAATTCTTCTACATGCATTGCCGTTATGCCGTTAAGACGTTTGCAGACTTCAGTAAGATAAAGAGGGTTAATTAACTTAAATATGTTAAACTAATGATTTGAGGCATTTCGATATCGTTTGCCAAATGTGTATATACAAGAAAATCGAATTTATAACTAAATATAAGATTACGAAATTCTTCTAAAGGAATTGCTGTTATGCCGCCATGGCTTTATGTAAACTTCAGTTCGTTAAAACAGGTTTATTAACTTAAATATGTTAAACTAATGATTTGAAGCATTTCGATATCGCTTGCTAAATGTGTATATACAAGAAAATAGAATTTATAACTTAATATAAGATTACGGAATTCTTCTACATGGACTGCCGTTATGCCGCCATGGCTTTATGTTAACTTCAGTGCGTTAAAGAAGCTTTATTAACTTAAATATGTTAAACTAATGATTTGAAGATTTTCGAAATCGATTGCTAAATGCATATATATACAACAAAATCGACTTTATACCTAAATATAAGATTACGGAATTCTTCAAATGCACTGCCGTTATACCGTTATGGCTTTATATCAACTTCAGTTAGATAAAGAAGGTTAATTAACTTAAATATGTTAAACTAATGATTTGGGGCATTTCGATATCGATTGCTAAATGTGTATATACAAGAAAATCGACTTTATACCTAAATATAAGATTACGGAATTCTTCAAATGCACTGACGTTATACCGTTATGGCTTTATGTAAACATCAGTAAGATAAAGAAGGTTAATTTACTTAAATGTGTTAAACTAATGATTTGGGGCATTTCGATATCGATTGCTAAATGTGTATATACAAGAAAATCGACTTTATAGCTAAATATAAGATTACGGAATTCTTCTAAATGCACTGCCGTTATGTAGTTTTGGCTTTATGTTAACCTCAGTGCGTTAAAGTAGGTTTTTTAACTTAAATATTTTAAACTAATGATTTGAAGCACTTCCATATCGATCGCTAAATGAGTATATACAAGAAAATCGATTTTATACCCAAATATAAGATTACGTAATTCTTCTAAATGCTTTGCCGTTATGCCGTTAAGGCGTTTGTAGACTTCAGTAAGATAAAGAGGGTTAATTAACTTAAATATGTTAAACTAATGATTTGAGGCATTTCGATATCGATTGCTAAATGTGTATATACAAGGAAATCAACTTAATATCTAAATATAAGATTACGGAATTCTTCCAAATGTACTGTCGTTATGTCGCCATGGCCTTATATCACCTTCAATACGTTCAAGAAGCTTTATTAACTTAAATATGTTAAACTAATGATTTGAAGCACTTCGATATCGATTGCTAAATGCGTGTATACAAGAAAATCGACTTTATTCCTAAATATAAGGTTAGGGAATTCTTCCAAATGCACTGCCGTTATGCTGTTAAGGCTTTTGTAGACTTTAGTAAGATAAAGAGGGTTAATTAACTTAAATATGTTAAACTTATGATTTGAAGCATTTCGAATTCGATTGCTAAATGTGTATATACAACAAAATCGATTTTATACCAAAATATAATATTACGGAATTCTTCTACATGCACTGCCGTTATGAGGCCATGGCTTCATGTCACCTTCGGTAGGTTAAAGAAGGTAATTTAACTTAAATATGTTAAACTAATGATTTGAAGCATTTCGATATTGATTGCTAAATGTGCAAATACAAGAAACTTGAATTTATACCTAAACATAGGATAACGGAATTCTTCCAAATGCACTGCCGTTATTCCGCCATGGCTTTATGTCAACTTCAGTTCGTTAAAGTATGTTTGTTAACTTAAATATGTTAAACTAATGATTTGAAGCATTTCGATATCGATTTCTAAATGCACATATACAAGGAAATCGACTTTATACCTAAATATAAGATTACGGAATTCTTCCAAATGTACTGTCGTTATGTCGCCATGGCTTTATATCATCTTCAATACGTTAAAGAAGCTTTATTAACTCAAATATGTTAAACTAATGATTTGAAGATTTTCGAAATCGATTGCTAAATGCATATATACAACAAAATCGACTTAATACCTAAATATAAGATTACGGATTTCTTCTACATGCACTGCCGTTATGCCGCCATGGCTTTGTGATAACATCGGTTTAAAGTAGGTTTTTTAACTTAAATATGTCAAACTAATGATTTGACGCATTTCGATATCGATTGCTAAATGTGTATATACAAGAAAATCGACTTTATACCTAAATATATGATAACGGAATTCTTCTACATGCACTGCCGTTATGCCGTTAAGGCGTTTATAGACTTCAGTAAGATATAGAGGGTTAGTTAACTTAAATATGTTAAACTAATGATTTGAAGCACTTCGATATCGATTGCTTAATGTGTATATACAAGAAAATCGACTTTATACCTAAATATAAGATTACGGAATTCTTCTAAATGCTTTGCCGTTATGCCGTAAAGGCGTTTGTAGACTCCAGTAAGATAAAGAGGGCTAATTAACTTAAATATGTTAAACTAATGATTTGAAGCATTTCGATATCGATTGCTAAATGTATATATACAAGAAAATCGACTTTATACCTAAATATATGATAACGGAATTCTTCTACATGCACTGCCGTTATGCCGTTAAGGCGTTTGTAGACTTCAGAAAGATAAAGAGGGTTATTTAACTTAAATATGTTAAACTAATGATTTGAAGCACTTCTATATCGATTGCTAAATGTGCATATACAAGAAAATCGACTTAATATCTAAATATAAGATTACGGAATTCTTCCAAATGTACTGTCGTTATGTCGCCATGGCTTTATATCATCTTCAATACGTTAAAGAAGCTTTATTAACTTAAATATGTTAAACTAATGATTTGAAGATTTTCGAAATCGATTGCTAAATGCATATATACAACAAAATCGACTTAATACCTAAATATAAGATTACGGATTCTTCTACATGCACTGCCGTTATGCCGCCATGGCTTTGTGTAACATCGGTTTAAAGTAGGTTTTTTAACTTAAATATGTCAAACTAATGATTTGACGCATTTCGATATCGATTGCTAAATGGTATATACAAGAAAATCGACTTTTTACCTAAATATAAGATTACGGAATTCTTCTACATGCACTGCCGTTATGCCGTTAAGGCGTTTGAGACTTCAGTAAGATAAAGAGGGTTAATTAACTTAATATGTTAAACTAATGATTTGAAGCATTTCGATATCGATTGCTAAATGTGTATATACAAGAAAATCGACTTTATACCTAAATATAAGATTACGGAATTCTTCTAAATGCACTGCCGTTATGCTTTAAATGGCTTTTGTAACTTCTAGTAAGATAAAGAGGGCTAATTAACTTAAATATGTTAAACTAATGATTTGAAGCATTTCGATATCGATTGCTAAATGTATATATACAAGAAAATCGACTTTATACCTAAATATATGATAACGGAATTCTTCTACATGCACTGCCGTTATGCCGTTAAGGCGTTTGTAGACTTCAGAAAGATAAAGAGGGTTATTTAACTTAAATATGTTAAACTAATGATTTGAAGCACTTCTATATCGATTGCTAAATGTGCATATACAAGAAAATCGACTTAATATCTAAATATAAGATTACGGAATTCTTCCAAATGTACTGTCGTTATGTCGCCATGGCTTTATATCATCTTCAATACGTTAAAGAAGCTTTATTAACTTAAATATGTTAAACTAATAATTTGAAGATTTTCGAAATCGACTGCTAAATGCATATATACAACAAAATCGACTTAATACCTAAATATAAGATTACGGATTGCTTCTACATGCACTGCCGTTATGCCGCCATGGCTTTGTGTTAACATCGGTTTAAAGTAGGTTTTTTAACTTAAATATGTCAAACTAATGATTTGACGCATTTCGATATCGATTGCTAAAAGAGTATATACAAGAAAATCGACTTTTTACCTAAATATAAGATTACGGAATTCTTCTACATGCATTGCCGTTATGCCGTTAAGACGTTTGCAGACTTCAGTAAGATAAAGAGGGTTAATTAACTTAACTATGTTAAACTAATGATTTGAGGCATTTCGATATCGTTTGCCAAATGTGTATATACAAGAAAATCGACTTTTTACCTAAATATAAGATTACGGAATTCTTCTAAATGCACTGCCGTTATGCAGTTATGGCTTTATGTTAACTTCTATTCGTTAAAGAAGGTTTATTAACTTAAATATGTTAAACTAATGATTTGAAGATTTTCGAAATCGATTGCTAAATGCAAATATACAAGAAAATCTTCTTTATACCTAAATATAAGATTACGGAATTCTTCCAAAGGTACTGCCGTTATGCCGCCATGGCTTTATATAAACTTCAATATGTTAAAGAAGGTTAATTAACTTAAATATGTTAAACTAATGATTTGAGGCATTTCGATATCGATTGCTAAATTTGTATATACATTAAAATCGACTTTATACCTAAATATAAGATTACGAAATTCTCCCAAATGCACTGCCGTTATACCGTTATGGCTTTATGTGAACTTCAGTAAAATAAAGAAGGTTAATTATCTTAAATATGTTAAACTAATGACTTGAAGCATTTCGATATCGCTTGCTAAATGTGTATATACAAGAAAATCGAATTTATAACTAAATATAAGATTACGAAATTCTTCTAAAGGAATTGCTGTTATGCCGCCATGGCTTTATGTAAACTTCAGTTCGTTAAAAAAGGTTTATTAACTTAAATATGTTAAACTAATGATTTGAAGCATTTCGATATCGCTTGCTAAATGTGTATATACAAGAAAATAGAATTTATAACTTAATATAAGATTACGGAATTCTTCTACATGCTACAGCTCTATTAACTTAACTTTATTAACTTAAATATGTTAAACTAATGATTTGAAGATTTTCGAAATCGATTGCTAAATGCATATATACAACAAAATCGACTTTATACCTAAATATAAGATTACGTAATTCTTCAAATGCACTGCCGTTATACCTTTATGGCTTTATATCAACTTCAGTTAGTTAAAGAAGGTTAATTAACTAAAATATGTTAAACTAATGATTTGGGGCATTTCGATATCGATTGCTAAATGTGTATATACAAGAAAATCGACTTTATACCTAAATATAAGATTACGGAATTCTTCAAATGCACTGACGTTATACCGTTATGGCTTTATGTAAACTTCAGTAAGATAAAGAAGGTTAATTTACTTAAATGTGTTAAACTAATGATTTGGGGCATTTCGATATCGATTGCTAAATGTGTATATACAAGAAAATCGACTTTATAGCTAAATATAAGATTACGGAATTCTTCTAAATGCACTGCCGTTATGTAGTTATGGCTTTATGTGAACTTCAGTAAAATAAAGAAGGTTAATTATCTTAAATATGTTAAACTAATGACTTGAAGCATTTCGATATCGCTTGCTAAATGTGTATATACAAGAAAATCGAATTTATAACTAAATATAAGATTACGTAATTCTTCTAAATGCTTTGCCGTTATGCCGTTAAGGCGTTTGTAGACTTCAGAAAGATAAAGAGGGTGAATTATCTTAAATATCTTAAACTAATGATTTAAAGCATTTCGATTTCGATTGCTAAATGGGTATATACAAGAAAATCGACTTTATACCTAAATATAAGATTACGTAATTCTTCTAAATGCTTTGCCGTTAAGGCGTTTGTAGACTTCAGTAAGATAAAAAGGGTTAATTAACTTAAATATGTTAAACTGATGATTTGAGGCATTTCGATATCGATTGCTAAATGTGTATATACAAGAAAATCGACTTTATACCTAAATATATGATAACGGAATTCTTCTACATGCACTGCCGTTATGCCGTTAAGGAGTTTGTAGACTTCAGTAAGATAAAGGGGGTTAATTAACTTAAATATTTTAAACTAATGATTTGAAGCACTTCCATATCGATCGCTGAATGAGTATATACAAGAAAATCGACTTTATACCCAAATATAAGATTACGTAATTCTTCTAAATGCTTTGCCGTTATGCCGTTAAGGCGTTTGTAGACTTCAGTAAGATAAAGAGGGTTAGTTAACTTAAATATGTTAAACTAATGATTTGAGGCATTTCGATATCGATTGCTAAATGTGTATATACAAGGAAATCAACTTAATATCTAAATATAAGATTACGGAATTCTTCCAAATGTACTGTCGTTATGTCGCCATGGACTTATATAACCTTCAATACGTTAAAGAAGCTTTATTAACTTAAATATGTTAAACTAATGATTTGAATCACTTCGATATCGATTGCTTAATGCGTATATAC
>JAPZAG010002369.1:0-18187 GCA_027475135.1 Bactrocera correcta | reverse complement strand
GTTAAAAAAGGTTAATTAACTTAAATATGTTAAACTAATGATTTGAAGCATTTCGATATCGATTGCTAAATGCGTATATACAACAAAATCGACTTTATACCTAAATATAAGATTACGGAATTCTTCTAAATGCACTGTCGTTATGCCGCCATGGCTTTATATCACCTTCATTACGTTAAAGAAGGTTAACTTACTTAAATATGTTAAACGAATGATTTGAAGCATTTCGATATCGATAGCTAAATGTGTATATACAAGAAAATCGACTTTTTACCTAAATATAAAATTATAGCAATACGGAATTCTTCTAAATGCACTGCCGTTATACCGTTAAGGCTTTATGTAGACTTCAGTATGCTAAAAAATGTTTATTAACATAATATGTTAAACTAATGATTTGAAGCATTTCGATATCGATAGCTAAATCTGTATGTACAAGAAAATCGACTTTATACCTAATATAAGATTACGGAATTCTTCTAAATGCACTGCCGTTATGCCGCCATGGCTTTAAGCCAACTTCCGTTCGTTAAAGAAGGTTTATTAACTTAAATATGTTAAACTGATGATTTGAAGCATTTCGATATTGATTGCTAAATGTGTATATACAAGAAAATCAACTTTATACATAAATATAAGACTACGGAATTCCTCCAAATGTATTGTCGTTATGCCGCCATGGCTTTATATCAACTTCAATACGTTAAAGAAGGTTAGTTAACTTAAATATGTTAAACGAATGATTTGAAGCATTTCGATATCGATAGCTAAATGTGCATATACAACAAAATCTACCTTATACCTAATTATAAGATTACGGAATTCTTCCAAATCTACTGTCGTTATGCCGCCATGGCTTTATATCAGTTTCAATAAGTTAAAGAAGGTTAATTAACTTAAATATGTTAAACTAATGATTTGAAGCATTTCGATATCGATTGCTAAATGCGTATATACAACAAAATCGGCTTTATACCTAAATATAAGATTACGGAATTCTTCTAAATGCACTGTCGTTATGCCGCCATGGCTCTATATCACCTTCATTACGTTAAAGAAGGTTAACTAACTTAAATATGTTAAACGAATGATTTGAGGCATTTCGATATCGATAGCTAAATGTGTATATACAAGTAATCATTAGTTTAACATATTAAGTTAATAAACATTTTTTAGCTTAATGAGGTCTACATAAAGCCTTAACGGTATAACGGCAGTACATTTAGAAGAACTCCGTAATGTTATAATTTAATATTTAGGTATAAAGTGGATTTTGTTTTATTTACACATTTAGCAGTCGATATCGAAATGCTTCAAACCATTAGTTTAACATATTTAAAATAATTAACCTTCTTTAACGTATTGAAGTTGACCATGGCGGCATAACGACAGTACATTTGGAAGAATTCCGTAATCTTATATTTGGGTATAAAAACGATTTTTTTTGTATATACACATTTAGCAATCGATATCGAAATGCTTCAAATCATTAGTTTAACATATTTAAGTTAATTAACCATCTTTAACGTATTGAAGGTGAAATAAAGCCATGGCGCCATAACGACAGTAATTTGGAAGAATTCCGTAATCTTATATTTAGGTATAAAGTCGATTTTCTTGTATATATGCATTTAGAAATCGATATAGAAATGCTTCAAGTCATTAGTTTAACATATTTAAGTTAATTAACCATCTTTAACGTATTGAAGGTGAAAAAAGCCATGGCGCCATAACGACAGTAATTTGGAAGAATTTCGTAATCTTATATTTAGGTATAAAGTCGATTTTCTTGTATATATGCATTAAGCAATCGATATCGAAATGCTTCAAATAACTGGTTTAACATGTTTGAGTTAATAAACCTTCTTTAACAAACTGAAGTTAACATAAGGCCATGGCGGAATAACGGCAGTGCATTTGGAAGAATTCCGTTATCCTATATTTAAGTATAAAGTCAAGTTTCTTGTACTAGCACATTTAGCAATCGATATCGAAATGCTTCAAATCATTAGTTTAACATATATAAGTAAAATTACCTTCTTTAACCTACCGAAGGTGACATGAAGCCATGGCGGTATAACTGCACTGCATTTGGAAGAATGCCGCAATTTATATTTAGGTATAAATTCGACTTTCTTGTATATATGCATTTAGAAATCGATATCGAAAAGCTTCAAATCATTAGTTTAACATATTTAAGTTAATTAACCTTCTTTAACGTATTGAAGTTGATATAAAGCCATGGCGGCATAACGACAGTGCATGTAGAAGAATTCCGTAATCTTATATTTAGGTATAAATTCGATTTTCTTGTATATACACATTTTGCAATCGATATCGAAATGCTTCAAATCATTAGTTTAACATATTTAGGTTAATAAAACTTCTTTAACGCACTGAATTCTACATAAAGCCTTAACGGTATAACTGCACGGCATTTAGAAGAATTCCGTTATCTTATATTTAGGTATAAATTTGACTTTCTTGTATATACTCTTTTAGCAAGCGATATTAAAATGCTTCAAACCATTAGTTTAACATATTTAAAATAATTAAACTTCTTTAACGTATTGAAGTTGATACAAAGCCATGGCGGCATAACGACAGTACATTTGGAAGAATTCCGTGATCTTATATTTAGGTATAAAGTCGATTTTCTTGTATATCGCATTCAGCAATCGATATCGAAATGCTTCAAATCATTAGTTTAACATATTTAAGTTAATAACCTTCTTTAACGCACTGAAGTCTACATAAAGCCTTAACGGCATAACGGCGGTGCATTTAGAAGAATTCAGTTATCTTATATTTAGGTATAAATTCGTTTTTCTTGTATATACACATTTAGCAAGCGATATCGAAATGCTTCAAATCCTTAGTTTAACACATTTAAGTTAATTAACCTTCTCTAACCTATTGAAGTTGATAAAGAGCCATGGCGGCATAACGACAGTACATTTGGAAGAATTCCGTAGTCTTATATTTAGGTATAAAGTCGATTTTCTTGTATATATGCATTAAGCAATCGATATCGAAATGCTTCAAATAACTGGTTTAACATATTTAAGTTAATAAACCTTCTTTAATGAACTGAAGTTAATATAAAGCCATAACGGCATAACGGCAGTGCATTTAGAAGAAATCCGTAATCTTATATTTAGGTATTAAGTCGAATTTGTTGTATATATGCATTAAGCAATCGATTTCGAAAATCTTCAAATCATTAGTTTAACATATTTAAGTTAATTAACCCTTTTTATCTTACTGAAGTCTGCAAACGCCTTAACGGCATAACGGCAGTGCATTTGAAGAATTCCGCAATCTTATATTTAGGTACAAAGTCGATTTTTTTGTATATATGCATTTAGCAATCGATTTCGAAAATCTTCAAAACATTAGTTTAACATATTTAAGTTAATAAACCTTCTTTAACGCACTGAAGTCTACATAAAGCCTTAACGGCATAACGGCGGTGCATTTAGAAGAATTCAGTTATCTTATATTTAGGTATAAATTCGATTTTCTTGTATATACACATTTAGCAAGCGATATCGAAATGCTTCAAATCCTTAGTTTAACACATTTAAGTTAATTAACCTTCTCTAACGTATTGAAGTTGATAAAGAGCCATGGCGGCATAACGACAGTACATTTGGAAGAATTCCGTAGTCTTATATTTAGGTATAAAGTCGATTTTCTTGTATAAGTTAAAGTAACGTGTAGCAGCGTGCTATAGAAGGTGCTGTTCCTCTTGTGTGGTGCGTTGGGTTAAACCACCGACGCAATCGGTGCATCCATACCTGCATACATACATACATACCATATGGTACATACATTAGAAGATGAGCGCAAGCAAGAGTGAGGTCTTAGCAACAGCTTTCCATGCTCTCCGATGTTTTCTATTGCCAATTCCCGTTCTTCTAAAAATGCGCGGGAAAACGCATCTTTCGCTTCCAAAGGAGTGGAATGCTCTCCAACAACAATCGATGCACCTAATTCATTTTACGTCAGTTTGAGATCAGAGTGAAGCGGCAGTAAGAATCAATAAAAAGGTGGACGTGGAACAGGCGAGTTGTATCGCCGTATCGATTAATGAGGAATAAAAAATACTTGAACTAAAAAGGACGAAAACACTTAATTGGCGCCCAACTCGAATGGCCGAGGACCTACAACTGCTGAAAGGACATGCGAATCCTGAAAGGACTAAGGAACTCTGACTGCCTTCATCTTTAATCTAAATAAATTTAAAACGTGTAAGTGATAATTTCAAAAATTTTCAAAGTGGATATTATTTCAAAATTAAATTGGTAAAAATACGTGTTGTATTCTACAATAATTAGTAATTGAGAAGTTAAAACCTGGTGCACAAATGTTATTTTGTTTTTCAAATTAAGTAAGTTTACGAAATATTTTCTAAAACTAATTAAAATTAACCACAGTTTCTCCTAATATTTAATTTTTTTGCGTAATAAAAATTTTTCGATAGAGAAAAAACACGTGGTTGATATCGTGCCTCTTATATAACTCTAAGATTGGTTATCCTCATTAAATCAAGTAAGTATTAAAATTATTTAAACACAATAAAGTTTATTCTCTAAACGACGATTGTTTTTGGAACCTGCTCGAGTATTGTAAATTACGCAAAGTAAAAAATATACAAACAAATTTCTCTTGATTACTATTCTTATCAAGTATATGTGTACTTTCTAAAACTAATTTAAACAAACTACAGTTTCTCTTAATATTTAACTTTTTGATCAAAGATTTTCGATAAAGTGCTTAACAAAAGTGCCTAATATCTTCAGAAAAATATACTTTAAGAAAGAACACGTGTTTGATATCGTGCCTCTTATATAATTTTAAGGTTATTTGTTTTCATTGAATCAAATAAAGTATTAAAATTTATCCAATACAATAAATTTTATTTTCTAAAACAACGATTATTTTCGGAACCCGTATAAATAAAGTTCAAAATCGAAAATTATATAAGAATTTTGTGTTTATTACTATACTTATCAAGTTATCTCTACCAAGTCTTTTAGTAAAAATTAGTTAAAATTTGACAAAATGTTTCTTAATAGAGAGCAGGTGGTAGAAATTGTTAATGAGGTTACCGAGCATATAAGGCATCAGTTCACCGAACAGTTAAATCGCTTGACTTTGGCGATTGATCAATTGCAACCACGTGGCGTTGAACAATATTTGCCTGTCGCGATTAACCCATTGGTTGTAGAAAATAGTTCAAGTTTAGATCTCATAAAGTCTCTCCCCGAATTCAGTTTCTTATCCAGCCTGGCGAAGCGCAGCTGAATTTGCCATTAACTATTATACCGAGGGGTCCGAAAAATACTACATCGCAATGGGCATATTTCGAAACAAAATTATAGGTTCTGCAAACGCCACACTTGCATCTTTTAACACAATTCTTAATTTTAGGGCAATATTAGCTAGGTTAGATCAAGAATATGCCGATAAAACGCCGCTATATGTACTGGAAAATGAGCTAAGCATTCTTAGGCAAGATAATCTTTCTATTACCGAGTACTACAATAGAGTAGATAAAAAACTATGCCTTATAATAAACAAGCAGATCATGACATATAGCGAGAATAAAGATTTCATCGCCAATTTAAATGAACGCGCTAGGGAGAACGCTCTACGCGTTTTTATATCAGGACTCCGCCGCCCACTGTGCGATATACTTTTCTCTGCTAGACCCAAAGACCTTCCAACTGCTCTTGCAGTTGCTCAAGAACTCCAAGTCAATCATAAACGATACGATTTTGCAGAGGCCTTTGCGCACGGAAATACTTTTAACCCCAATAGGCCAATAATGTCTCAACACAAACGACTAGAGCGCAATAACCGACCGCATACCAGTACGCGATTCAACCAAAATGCTTCCAATAGAATAGCTCCAATGGAAGTTGATAATAATACAAGTTATTTCAGGCAGCGTCATAATATTCCAAACGTACCTAATCCACAGCACCAATATATTACAAATTCAGTTCAACCGTGTACCACACCTAATTATATTCCTAAACAGCAGCATTTAAATCCAAATTTGGCAGTAACATTTAAACGGAATCGCGAACAGTCACATTTCGATCGTTCACCTTTTTAGAAACTACAAAGGGTAAATTATATGCCAGAAGGATTAGAAACTATTTCGAATGAGGAGGAAAACTTGAGTCGGAATATTGAATTTGAAAACGAATATAGTCATAATTACAATGATGACGTTGAGGTGGAATACGGTGACGAGGTTAATTATTTAAACTGAAATCGCTCCTACCGTTTATTACGAAAAAGTGCAGAAACGGTCAGGAGCTTCGCCTTTTAATTGACACTGGACGTCAAAAAATTACATAAAGAATTTTTCATTTCTACAAGGCACTAAGCCTTTAGAAAAACCTTTCAATTTGAACTCAATAAACGGGACAAATCTGATAAATAGAAAGTGCATTATTAATGTGTTAGACAATACCTCAACGTTTTTTCTGCTTTCCAACTTAAGCACGTTCGACGGTATTATAGGTTACGATTTTTTAAAACAAATTATGCGAAAATTGACACTGTTAGAGGGTATTTACTTTACCGAAATGGTAAAGAAAAATTACAATATCTTTCATGCGATCAAGTAAATTTAATTACGATAGAAGAAGATACAGTCCCAGCCAAATTCCAAGCTCAGTTTCAACAGATTATAAGTAAGAATATCAACGCTTTTGCTGACCCAAACAGAGCTTTGGCATACAACACGACCGTTAAAGGCAGAATTCGTACAAATACAAACGAACCGATATACAGCAGAAGTTATCCCTATCCAATTTCTGTAGCCCCATTTATAAATAATGAAATAACTACGCTTCTTAAGGAAGGTATAATAAGGGAATCTTGTTCGCCTTATAATTCACCTGTTCATGTGGTGTCTAAGAAGGGTTTTGACAAAGACGGAAAGCCAAAATTGCGAATGGTAATCGATTTTCGGAAAATTAATGAAAAAACAATTCCGGATCGATATCCCATTCCGGATACATCTGTAATCTTGGCCAACTTAGGAACTAAAAATTTTTCACAACATTAGACCTTAAGTCAGGATTTCATCAAATCATTATGTGTGAGCAGGATAGGCAGAAAACGGCGTTTAATATAAACAACGGGAAATACGAGTTTTGTAGATTACCTTTTGGGTTAAGGAATGCCCCCAGTATTTTTCAAAGGGCCATCGATGATGTTTTACGTGAAGCTATAGGGAAATATTGTCATGTTTATGTCGATGACATAATTATTTACTCTCCAGATGGAGAGTCGCACTTAAAACACATCGACCACATACTTCAAAAACTTGAGAATGCCGGAATGAGAGTATCGCCTGAAAAATCAAAATTTTTTAAAACCGAGGTAGAGTTCCTGGGATTTCTCGTCTCTCAAACAGGTATTAGAACTTGTCCGGATAAGGTTCATGATATTGTTAATTATGAGCTTCCGCAAACCCTTCGAGCGTTACGTTCATTCCTTGGCCTATCCGGGTACTACCGGCGTTTTATAAAAGATTATGCTGCTATCGTCAAACCTTTGACCGTGTATCTTCGCGGAGAAAACGGACAAGTGGGTAAACGCAACTCAAAAAATGTGAAAATCGATTTTAACCCTGAAGCGTTTCAAGCCTTTGAGCGAATAAAACAGATACTAGCTTCAGAGGATGTTTTACTTCAATACCCCGACTATAACCAATCTTTTGAGCTCACAACAGATGCCTCTTCTACAGCGTTAGGTGCGGTTTTATCGCAAAAAGGTCGTCCCATTACAATGATTTCACGGACACTCTCCGCTAGTGAACAAAATTACGCTACTAACGAACGTGAGTTACTTGCAATTGTATGGGCATTGAGGAAACTTCGCCATTATTTGTACGGAATCAGAGATATCAAAATTTTTACTGACCACCAGCCACTGATATTTGCAATATCAGAGAAAAATCCGAACACCAAAATGAAAAGATGGCGAGCGTTCATAGAAGAGTTTGCGCCAACTTTTCATTTTAAACCTGGAAAAGATAATATAGTAGCAGATGCACTTTCTAGAAACTGTACACAGCGAAGAATCTTTAAGTGAAGTAATTAAAACAGTTCATTGTCCAATTAACCAATTCAGAAACCAGTTAATGGTTTCCAAGTCAAATCATTTTAGCAAAAATACCAAAATTCTTTTTAAAAAACTGATTCAATGCTTGAAAAGTATTATTAACCCTAACGTCACCAACGGAATATTCTGCGATCTCAAAACATTAGCACAAGTACAAAATGTAATATTATCCGCTTTTCCTGGCGTTAAATTTATTCACACTGAGACTCTCTTAATTGATTTAATCAATAAAGATGACCAAATGGAAGTGATAGCAAAGGAACACAATCGGGCTCATCGTGGCTTACACGAAAACTTTCGCCAAATTACCCGCGAGTATTACTTTCCAGACATAAAAAAATTACTGAAATCAATAATAACGAATTGTAAGATATGTTCGGAGAATAAGTACCAACGAAAACCCCCCGATCCAGGAATAGGCAAAACACCAATCCCACACCTTCCAGGAGAAATCCTCCATATGGATATTTTTATAACTGGGAAGCAATTATTTTTAACATGTATAGATAAATTCTCTAAGTTTGCTATCGTGAAACCTATTATTTCAAGAGCTACGATTGACATCAAATACGCTATGTTAGAAGTTTTATTAGCATTCAGTAACACCAAAGTCATTGTTTCTGATAACGAAAAGGCTTTCAATCAAATGCAATTAAAATTTTACTAAGAGATAGTTTTTCGATAGACCAATTCTTCATACCCACTCTTCACAGCGAAAGCAATGGTCAGGTAGAAAGGTTCCACTCCACTTTGTTGGAAATTGCGCGCTGTATTAAAGAGCAGCAAAAGATAGATGATCCTATTAGCTTGGTTATTTTAGCAACGCACAAATACAATTGTAGCTATCATTCCGTCATCAATGCTAGACCAACCGATATATTTCACAATTGCGCGACAGAAAAGCTAGATTTTATAAGGAACAAGTTATCCGAAACTCAGGAAAAGACTCTACAAAGAAACAATCAGGGAAAGCAGTTAAAACTTATAGCGTTGGAGATAAAGTTTTTATCAGACGAAATAAAAGACTTGGAAACAAATTTGATAAGGTGTTCGTTGAGAAGAGAATTGAAAAAGACCTCGGCACGACAGTTTTGATTGATGGCAGAAAGGTACATAAAAGCCATCTTCGTTGAAGATAAAACCATTCAAATCTATATTTTTTTCTAAGCAAACTACATAAAAAAAAAAAAACAAAACATCATAAGCAAAGGGCAACAGCATTAAAATAACATAAAATATATATTTAAATAAACCACTTGCTAATTTTTCGAATTATCACGATAATCTTAAGAAATTTCGCAAATTGAATTATAATTAATTTTGTATGACATTGTTTAATTTATTTTGTATAATTTAACATTCATAGTAATTCTGTTCTTTATTGTAGTCAGTAGTAAACTAAGCCAAATCCTTTGTAAAACTTAAGCCAAACCTCCACGCAAATATGTTTCCACTGTCAGCAAACTCTGAGAATTCAAGCATTATACATATGCTCATCAAATGAAAAAAGGTGTGGATCGAAGTATCTGATCAAACCGAGGACGCTTTGAACTTGAGAAGGAGGATAGTTAACGTAACGTGTAGCAGCGTGCTATAGAAGGTGCTGTTCCTCTTGTGTGGTGCGTTGGGTTAAACCACCGACGCAATCGGTGCATCCATACCTGCATACATACATACATACCATATGGTACATACATTAGAAGATGAGCGCAAGCAAGAGTGAGGTCTTAGCAACAGCTTTCCATGCTCTCCGATGTTTTCTATTGCCAATTCCGGTTCTTCTAAAAATGCGCGGGAAAACGCATCTTTCGCTTCCAAAGGAGTGGAATGCTCTCCAACAACAATCGATGCACCTAATTCATTTTACGTCAGCTTGAGATCAGAGCGAAGTGGCAGTAAGAATCAATAAAAAGGTGGACGTGGAACAGGCGAGTTGTATCGCCGTATCGATTAATGAGGAATAAAAAATACTTGAACTAAAAAGGACGAAAACACTTAATTTATATATGCATTAAGCAATCGATATCGAAATGCTTCAAATAACTGGTTTAACATATTTAAGTTAATAAACCTTCTTTAACGAACTGAAGTTAATATAAAGCCATAACAGCATAACGGCAGTGCATTTAGAAGAAATCCGTAATCTTATATTTAGGTATTAAGTCGAATTTGTTGTATATATGCATTAAGCAATCGATTTCGAAAAACTTCAAATCATTAGTTTAACATATTTAAGTAAATTAACCTTCTTTAAACGAACAGAAGTTAACATAAAGCCATAACGGCATAACGGCAGTGCATTTAGAAGAATTCCGTAAACTTATATTTAGGTAGAAAGTCGATTTTCTTGTATATATGCATTAAGCAATCGATTTCAAAATGCTTCAAATCATAAGTTTAACATATTTAAGTTAATTAATCCTCTTTGTCTTACTGAAGTCTACAAACGCCTTAACGGTATAACGGCAGTGCATTTGGAAGAATTCCGTAAACTTATATTTAGGTACAAAGTCGATTTTGTTGTTCATACGCATTTAGCAATCGACATCGAAATGCTTGAACTCATTAGTTTAACATGTTTAAGTTAATAAACCTTCTTTAACGATCTGAAGTTGGCATAACGGCAGTGGATGTAGAAGAATTCCGTAATCTTATATTATGCATAAAGTCGATTTTCTTGTGTATACACATTTTTCAATCGATATCGAAATGTTTCAAATCATTTGTTTAACATATTAAGTTAATAAACATTTTGTAGCTTACTGAAGTCTACATAAAGCCTTAACGGTATAGCGGCAGTGCATTTAGAAGAATTACGTAATGTTATAATTTTATATTTAGGTATAAAGTCGATTTTCTTGTATTTGCACATTTAGCAATCGATATCGAAATGCTTCAAACCATTAGTTTAACATTTTTAGAATAATTAACCTTCTTTAACGTATTGAAGGTGATACAAAGCCATGGTGGCATTACGACAGTTCATTTGGAAGAATTCCGTAATCTTATATCATAAGTTTAACATATTAAAGTTAATTAATCCTCTTTGTCTTACTGAAGTCTACAAAAGCCTTAACGGTATAACGGCAGTGCATTTGGAAGAATTCCGTAATCTTATATTTAGGTATAAAGTCGATTTTGTTGTTTATACACATTTAGCAATCGATATGGAGATGCTTCAACTCATTAGTTTAACATAGTTAAGTTAATAAACCTTCTTTAACGAACTGAAGTTGGCATAAATCCATGGCGGCATAACGGCAGTGCATGTAGAGGAATTCCGTTATCTTATATTTAGGTATAAAGTCGATTTTCTTGTATATACACATTTAGCAAGCGATATCGAAATGCTTCAAATCATTAGTTTAACATATTTAAGTTAATTAACCTTCTTTAACGTAATGAAGGTGATATAAAGCCATGGCGGCATAACGACAGTGCATTAAGAAGAATTCCGTAATCTTATATTTAGGTATAAAGTCGATTTTGTTGTATATACACATTTAGCAAGCGATATCGAAATGCTTCAAATCATTAGTTTAACATATTTAAGTTAATAAACCTTCTTTAACGAACTGAAGTTGGCATAAAGCCATGGCGGCATAACGGCAGTGCCTGTAGAAAAATTCCGTTATCTTATATTTAGGTATAATGTCGATTTTCTTGTATGTACACATTTAGCAAGCGATATCGAAATGCTTTAAATCATTAGTTTAACATATTTAAGTTAATTAACCTTCTTTAACGTATTGAAGTTGATCTAAAGCCATGGCGGCATAACGGCAGTGCATTTAGAAGAAATCCGTAATCTTGTATTTAGGTATAAAGTCGATTTTTTTGTATATACACATTTAGCAATCGATATCGAGATGCTTCAACTCATTAGTTTAACATATTTAAGTTAACAAACCTTCTATAACGATTTGAAGTTGGCATAAAGCCATGGCGGCATAACGGCAGTGCATGTAGAAGAATTCCGTAATGTTATATTTAGGTATAAAGTCGATTTTGTTGTATATACACATTTAGCAATCGATATCGAGATGCTTCAACTCATTAGCTTAACATATTTAAGTTAATAAACCTTCTTTAACGATCTGAATTTGTCATATAGCCACGGCGGTATTACGGCAGTGCATGTAGAAGGATTTCGTAATCTTTTATTTAGGTATAAAGTCGATTTTCTTTTATATGCGCATTTAGATATCGATATCGAAATGCTTCAAATCATTAGTTTAACATATTAAATTAATAAACATTTTTTAGCTTACTGAAGTCTACATAAAGATTTAACGGTATAACGGCAGTGCATTTAGAAGAATTCCGTTATCTTATATTTAGGTATAAATACGATTTTCTTGTATATACACATTTAGCAAGCGATATCGAAATGCCTCAAATCATTACTTTAACATATTTAAGTTAATTAACCTTCTTTATCCTACTGAAGTTTACATAAAGCCGGTATAAAGGCAGTGCATTTGGAAGAATTCCGTAATCTTATAATTAGGTATAAAGTCGATTTTCTTGTATATACACATTTAGCAATCGATATCGAGATGCTTCAACTCATTAGTTTAACATATTTAAGTAAATAAACCTTCTTTAACGATCTGAATTTGGCATATAGCCACGGCGGTATTACGGAGGTGCATGTAGAAGGATTTCGTGAACTTTTATGTAGGTATAAAGTCGATTTTCTTGTATTTACACATTTAGCAATCGATATCGAAAATCTTCAAATCATTAGTTTAAAATATTTAAGTTAATTAACTTTCTTTAACGTAATGAAGGAGATATAAAGCCATGGCGGCATAACGACAGTGCATGTAGAAGAATTCCGTAATCTTACATTTAAGTATATATTCGATTTTCTTATATTTACACATTTAGCAATCGATATTGAAATGCCTCAAATCATTAGTTTAACATATTTAAGTAAATTAACCCTCTTTATCTTACTGAAATCTACAAAAGCTTAACGGCATAATGGCAGTGCATGTGGAAGAGTTCCGTAATGTTATATTTAGGTATTAAGTCGATTTTGTTGTATATACGCATTTAGCAATCGACATCGAAATGCTTGAACTCATTAGTTTAACACGTTTAAGTTACTAAACCTTCTTTAACGATCTGAAGTTGGCATAACGGCAGTGGATGTAGAAGAATTCCGTAATCTTATATTATGCATAAAGTCGATTTTCTTGTATATACACATTTTTCAATCGATATCGAAATGCTTCAAATCATTTGTTTAACAAATTAAGTTAATAAACATTTTGTAGCTTACTGAAGTCTACATAAAGCCTTAACGGTATAGCGGCAGTGCATTTAGAAGAATTACGTAATGTTATAATTTTATATTTAGGTATAAAGTCGATTTTCTTGTATTTGCACATTTAGCAATCGATATCGAAATGCTTCAAACCATTAGTTTAACATATTTAGAATAATTAACCTTCTTTAACGTATTGAAGGTGATACAAAGCCATAGTGGCATAACGACAGTTCATATGGAAGAATTCCGTAATCTTATATCATAAGTTTAACATATTTAAGTTAATTAATCCTCTTTGTCTTACTGAAGTCTACAAAAGCCTTAACGGTATAACGGCAGTGCATTTGGAAGAATTCCGTAAACTTATATTTAGGTATAAAGTCGATTTTGTTGTTTATACACATTTAGCAATCGATATCGAGATGCTTCAACTCATTAGTTTAACATAGTTAAGTTAATAAACCTTCTTTAACGAACTGAAGTTGGCATAAATCCATGGCGGCATAACGGCAGTGCATGTAGAGGAATTCCGTTATCTTATATTTAGGTATAAAGTCGATTTTCTTGTATATACACATTTAGCAAGCGATATCGAAATGCTTCAAATCATTAGTTTAACATACTTAAGTTAATTAACCTTCTTTAACGTAATGAAGGTGATATAAAGCCATGGCGGCATAACGACAGTGCATTAAGAAGAATTCCGTAATCTTATATTTAGGTATAAAGTCGATTTTGTTGTATATACACATTTAGCAAGCGATATCGAAATGCTTCAAATCATTAGTTTAACATATTTAAGTTAATAAACCTTCTTTAACGAACTGAAGTTGGCATAAAGCCATGGCGGCATAACGGCAGTGCCTGTAGAAAAATTCCGTTATCTTATATTTAGGTATAAAGTCGATTTTCTTGTATATACACATTTAGCAAGCGATATCGAAATGCTTCAAATCATTAGTTTAACATATTTAAGTTAATTAACCTTCTTTAACGTAATGAAGGTGATATAAAGCCATGGCGGCATAACGACAGTGCATTAAGAAGAATTCCGTAATCTTATATTTAGGTATAAAGTCGATTTTGTTGTATATACACATTTAGCAAGCGATATCGAAATGCTTCAAATCATTAGTTTAACATATTAAGTTAATTAACCTTCTTTAACGTAATGAAGGTGATATAAAGCCATGGCGGCATAACGACAGTGCATTAAGAAGAATTCCGTAATCTTATATTTAGGTATAAAGTCGATTTTGTTGTATATACACATTTAGCAAGCGATATCGAAATGCTTCAAATCATTAGTTTAACATATTTAAGTTAATAAACCTTCTTTAACGAACTGAAGTTGGCATAAAGCCATGGCGGCATAACGGCAGTGCCTGTAGAAAAATTCCGTTATCTTATATTTAGGTATAATGTCGATTTTCTTGTATGTACACATTTAGCAAGCGATATCGAAATGCTTTAAATCATTAGTTTAACATATTTAAGTTAATTAACCTTCTTTAACGTATTGAAGTTGATCTAAAGCCATGGCGGCATAACGGCAGTGCATTTAGAAGAAATCCGTAATCTTGTATTTAGGTATAAAGTCGATTTTTTTGTATATACACATTTAGCAATCGATATCGAGATGCTTCAACTCATTAGTTTAACATATTTAAGTTAACAAACCTTCTATAACGAACTGAAGTTGGCATAAAGCCATGGCGGCATAACGGCAGTGCATGTAGAAGAATTCCGTAATGTTATATTTAGGTATAAAGTCGATTTTGTTGTATATACACATTTAGCAATCGATATCGAGATGCTTCAACTCATTAGCTTAACATATTTAAGTTAATAAACCTTCTTTAACGATCTGAATTTGTCATATAGCCACGGCGGTATTACGGCAGTGCATGTAGAAGGATTTCGTAATCTTTTATTTAGGTATAAAGTCGATTTTCTTTTATATGCGCATTTAGATATCGATATCGAAATGCTTCAAATCATTAGTTTAACATATTAAATTAATAAACATTTTTTAGCTTACTGAAGTCTACATAAAGATTTAACGGTATAACGGCAGTGCATTTAGAAGAATTCCGTTATCTTATATTTAGGTATAAATACGATTTTCTTGTATATACACATTTAGCAAGCGATATCGAAATGCCTCAAATCATTACTTTAACATATTTAAGTTAATTAACCTTCTTTATCCTACTGAAGTTTACATAAAGCCGGTATAAAGGCAGTGCATTTGGAAGAATTCCGTAATCTTATAATTAGGTATAAAGTCGATTTTCTTGTATATACACATTTAGCAATCGATATCGAGATGCTTCAACTCATTAGTTTAACATATTTAAGTAAATAAACCTTCTTTAACGATCTGAATTTGGCATATAGCCACGGCGGTATTACGGAGGTGCATGTAGAAGGATTTCGTGAACTTTTATGTAGGTATAAAGTCGATTTTCTTGTATTTACACATTTAGCAATCGATATCGAAAATCTTCAAATCATTAGTTTAAAATATTTAAGTTAATTAACTTTCTTTAACGTAATGAAGGAGATATAAAGCCATGGCGGCATAACGACAGTGCATGTAGAAGAATTCCGTAATCTTACATTTAAGTATATATTCGATTTTCTTATATTTACACATTTAGCAATCGATATTGAAATGCCTCAAATCATTAGTTTAACATATTTAAGTAAATTAACCCTCTTTATCTTACTGAAATCTACAAAAGCCTTAACGGCATAATGGCAGTGCATGTGGAAGAGTTCCGTAATGTTATATTTAGGTATTAAGTCGATTTTGTTGTATATACGCATTTAGCAATCGACATCGAAATGCTTGAACTCATTAGTTTAACACGTTTAAGTTACTAAACCTTCTTTAACGATCTGAAGTTGGCATAACGGCAGTGGATGTAGAAGAATTCCGTAATCTTATATTATGCATAAAGTCGATTTTCTTGTATATACACATTTTTCAATCGATATCGAAATGCTTCAAATCATTTGTTTAACAAATTAAGTTAATAAACATTTTGTAGCTTACTGAAGTCTACATAGAGCCTTAACGGTATAGCGGCAGTGCATTTAGAAGAATTACGTAATGTTATAATTTTATATTTAGGTATAAAGTCGATTTTCTTGTATTTGCACATTTAGCAATCGATATCGAAATGCTTCAAACCATTAGTTTAACATATTTAGAATAATTAACCTTCTTTAACGTATTGAAGGTGATACAAAGCCATAGTGGCATAACGACAGTTCATATGGAAGAATTCCGTAATCTTATATCATAAGTTTAACATATTTAAGTTAATTAATCCTCTTTGTCTTACTGAAGTCTACAAAAGCCTTAACGGTATAACGGCAGTGCATTTGGAAGAATTCCGTAAACTTATATTTAGGTATAAAGTCGATTTTGTTGTTTATACACATTTAGCAATCGATATCGAGATGCTTCAACTCATTAGTTTAACATAGTTAAGTTAATAAACCTTCTTTAACGAACTGAAGTTGGCATAAATCCATGGCGGCATAACGGCAGTGCATGTAGAGGAATTCCGTTATCTTATATTTAGGTATAAAGTCGATTTTCTTGTATATACACATTTAGCAAGCGATATCGAAATGCTTCAAATCATTAGTTTAACATATTTAAGTTAATAAACCTTCTTTAACGTAATGAAGGTGATATAAAGCCATGGCGGCATAACGACAGTGCATTAAGAAGAATTCCGTAATCTTATATTTAGGTATAAAGTCGATTTTGTTGTATATACACATTTAGCAAGCGATATCGAAATGCTTCAAATCATTAGTTTAACATATTTAAGTTAATAAACCTTCTTTAACGAACTGAAGTTGGCATAAAGCCATGGCGGCATAACGGCAGTGCCTGTAGAAAAATTCCGTTATCTTATATTTAGGTATAAAGTCGATTTTCTTGTATGTACACATTTAGCAAGCGATATCGAAATGCTTCAAATCATTAGTTTAACATATTTAAGTTAATTAACCTTCTTTAACGTATTGAAGTTGATCTAAAGCCATGGCGGCATAACGGCAGTGCATTTAGAAGAAATCCGTAATCTTGTATTTAGGTATAAAGTCGATTTTTTTGTATATACACATTTAGCAATCGATATCGAGATGCTTCAACTCATTAGTTTAACATATTTAAGTTAACAAACCTTCTATAATGAACTGAAATTGGCATAAAGCCATGGCGGCATAACGGCAGTGCATGTAGAAGAATTCCGCAATGTTATATTTAGGTATAAAGTCGATTTTGTTGTATTTACACATTTAGCAATCGATATCGAGATGCTTCAACTCATTAGCTTAAAATATTAAAGTTAATAAACCTGATTTTCTTGTATATACAAGCGATATCGAAATGCTTCAAATCATTAGTTTAACATATTTAAGTTAATTAACCTTCTTTAACGTACTGAAGTTGATCTTAAGCCATGGCGGCGTAACGGCAGTGCATTTAGTAGAAATCCGTAATCTTATATTTAGGTATAAATTCGATTTTGTTGTATATACACATTTAGCAATCGATATCGAGATGCTTCAACTCATTAGCTTAACATATTTAAGTTAATAAACCTTCTTTAACGATCTGAATTTGTCATATAGCCACGGCGGTATTACGGCAGTGCATGTAGAAGGATTTCGTAATCTTTTATTTAGGTATAAAGTCGATTTTCTTTTATATGCGCATTTAGATATCGATAT